>PVLC010013397.1:7102-21482 GCA_004027655.1 Graphiurus murinus | reverse complement strand
GCCACCACGCCTGGCTCCCAGCTTTCTTCTTTTCTTTTTAAATCTTTTTATTGTGATAGAATACACATAATGAACTTTATCACCTTAACCATCTTTAGTGCAGGCTTCAGTGGTACTCAGTACAATCATACGTGCTGGGAGAGGTGTTGCAGGCCTGTAATCCTTGGGAGGCGGAGGCAGGATGATTGTAGGTTTGAAGCCAGCCGCAGCAATTTAGCAAGACCCTGTTTCAAAATGAAACCAGACAAGCTGGGCATGGTGGTGCACACTTGTAATCCCAGTACTTGGGAGGCTGAAACCAGAGAATCCAGGTTCTCGGCCAGCCTCAGCTGTTTAGTGAGGCACTCCACAACTTAGTGAGACCCTGTTTCAAAATAAAGAATAAAAAATAGGACTGGGGGTGTAGCTCGGAGGTAGAATGCCCCTGGGTTCAATCCCCAGGACTGCAAAAACAAAAAACAAAACAAACAACAACAAAAACCAGGTAACCAAAACATTCATAAAGCATAACCATTGCCCTCTTCCACCTCTGTCGTTTGTTTCAACCTTATAAAATGGAAACCTCTCCACGGATTAAATAATAACTCTCCATTCCTTCCATTCCCAGCAACCGCCCTTACAAACCTGAATTTATAAGATGTACTAGAAATGGGAATATGAGACTTGAATGCAGACTTTTAGGGGACACAGAAACTATTTCATTATATGTCTCCACTTAAAAAAAATGAAAGAGGAAGGAACTTCTTTGCTTTCAGGGAAAGGTGTGCTGGGCTCTCAGGGGACCAGGTGAGAATGGCTGCCTTTAATTGCATCTGAACTGCAGCGGCTGAGAACAAAAGGAGCCTGTTCTGTAGGCAAAACAGAGACATCTGCTGGTGGGTCGGCAGGCTTGCTTCTCCAGGCAGTCCTGAGGCCCCGGAAGAGTTCAGGCAGTGCGAGCTGTCTCCTTTTTAAAAATTGAAGAGCCAGGATTCTTCCGGAAAGGACGAGTTTTTGCCTGTTTGTTTTTTGTCTGCCTGCCTCCTTGCCTCCCTCCCTCCCTTCCTTTCTTTCATACTGGGGATGGAACCAGGGGTATTCTACCCCCAAGCCACATCCCCAGCCCTAGTTTTTTGTGGTACTAGGGATTGAACTCAGGGGCATTCTACCTTCGAGCTACACCCCCAGCCCTATTTTTTATTCTTTAGTTTGAAACCAGGTCTCACTAAGTTGCGGAGTGCCTCACTAGGTAGCTGAGGCTGGCCGCAAACCCGGATCCTCCGGTCTCAGCCTCCTGAATGCTGGGATTACAAGCGTGCGCCACCACGCCCGGCTCCTAGTTTTTTTTTTTTTTTTTAAGATTTTGAAACAGGGTCTCACTAAATTGCTGAGGCTGGCCTTGAGCTTGCTATCCTCCTGTCTCAGCCTCCCAAGCACTGGGATTACAGGAGTGAGCCAGCACTCCCTGCTTTTCCAACTGCTTTGAATCTCCACTGCCTGCAGCAGTGAAAGTCTCTGCAAGGGACAGATCGTCGAGAAGGAGGGCTCCTCCTGGTCCAGCCAGCCTGCACCCTGATGCATGTGGCATCTGTGGAAGGAAGCGTCTGGCTGGGGACAGCCCAGGTTTGTTGGTCACCAAGACGACTCGCAGCATGACACTTTTCTCTTTTTTTTTTTTTGTGGTACTGGGGATTGAACTCAGGGGCGTTCTACCTCTGAGCTACACCCCCAGCCCTATTTTTTATTCTTTATTTTGAAACAGGGTCTCACTAAGTTGCAGAGTGCCTCACTAGGTAGCTGAGGCTGGCTGTGAACCAGGATCCTCCTGTCTCAGCCTCCCAAATTCTGGGATTACAAGCGTGCACCACCACGCCCAGTTTAACATGCTACTTTTCAAAGGGACTTAGCTCATCCGCTTGCAGGGCTGTTTAATAGACTGGGTGAGATTTGGGGGTACTAAGCTGAGGCAGCTGATGAGAGCTGGTTTCTTTCTGTGTCTCAAGGCACTCCTAACCACAAGCTTCATCTTTCAGTTTGGTGGGACCTCCTGCTCGGGAAATAGAAATGCTTTCAACTCCCTGAGCAGAGGAATGCACTGTTTAGCTGGACACAGAAACCCCCAACAGAACGATCACCTCCGATGCCTCCCTTCCCTCAGCTGCCTTTGAAGAAACACAAGGAGCTACTCCTGAGAGGAAGAGGCATCTGCTTCCTTGGGTGCAGCTCAGAGGTAGAATGCCCCTGGATTCAAACCTCAGTACCACCAAAAAAAAAAAAAAAAAAAAAGAGTAAGTAAGCTCACATATGTAAAATAAGTGGCTAGCAACTAGTACATTTTAATAGGGTTAGCAAAGCTGGGCGTGGTGGTGTACACTTGTAATCCTAGTACTTGGGAGGCTGAGACAGGAGAATTGTTAGGTTCACGGCCAGCCTTAGTAACTTGGTGAGACCTTGTTTCAAATTAAGAGAATAAAGTAGGGCTTGGAGTGTAGTTCAGATGTACAATGTCCCTGGGTTCCATCCCCAGTACAATAATGTAAAAAAAAAAAAAATAATAATAATAATATTGTTAGTGATTATTATTATCCTGGGCACATTTTAAAAAGGATCAATAGCCAGGCCTGGTGGCACATGCTTGTAATCCCAGTACTTGGGAGGCTAAGACAGGAGGATCGCAGGTTCGCAGCTAGCCTCAGCTACTTAGTGAGGCTCTCTGCGAATTAGTGAGACCCTGTTTCAAAATAAAGAATAAAAAATTGGACTGGGGGTGGATTTCAGAGGTAGAATGCCCCTGGGTTCAGTCCCCAATACCACACGCACACACAAAATTCCCAGTACCAAAAACAAAAACAAAAACAAATCAATATGTCGGGCATGATGGTGCACAGTTGTAATCCCAGTACTTGGGAGACTGAGACAGGAAGATGACAGGTTCATAGCCAGCCTCAGCAACTTAGTGAGGCACTCCGCAACTTGGTGAGACCCTGTTTCCAAATTAAAAAATAATAATAATAATAATAAAATGGGCTGGGATGTAGCTTGGAGGTAAAATACCCCTGGGTTCAATCCCCAGTGCCCCCCCAAAGGATCAATACACCTGTTTAATTATTGGGCACATTTCACAGAGAAGCCAACGGGCATTGGACCTGGGTCCCTGACAGCCATCTGACCCAGCACTGTGCACTGCATATCTTCTAAACAGGACATGAATTCATTTGACAAATATTTATGGAGTGCCTACCCTGTTCCAGGTACATACTGTACTGTAGGCACTAGTCTTAGTTTTGTTTATTTTTACATATGTGGCCAGCCATCTGCTCACATCCGGAATAAACACCGGAGGTTAAATAATGTTCACCAACAGGGCTGTGAGTTCAAGTGCTGTTTTCATGTGACTTTCCTCGAGCAACTTAACTACATCTGGACTTTAGTTACTCTGCTGGATCCTGAACACCAAAGTCCGGCTCTCTAGTATCTGTCAAAAGAGCCAAGGATGGTTTCTGTCCCGCGTTGGCCCTCTCAGGCCTGGCTCACAGCAGGCCTGCACGTGGGATCTGACACGCCACCAGGTGTTCTGTGTCTCTTAGTGACCCTCCTTCTTTAAGGAAGGACCTCGGAGGAGCACCCTGATCCCCTTCGCACACTGTCCTTTTTTATTTTTTTAATTTATTTTATTTAAATAAATAAAAGGATTAAATCTAGGGGGCATTCTGTCTCTAAGCTAGACCCCCTATTTTATTTTAAACTTTGAAACAGGATCTCACTAAGTTGCTGAGGGCCTCGTTAACTTGCTGAGGCTAGCCTTGAACCTGTAATCCTCCTGTCTCAGCCTCCCAAGTACTGGGATTACAGACCTGTGCCACCACAGCCAACTCCTTTTTGTTACTTTAGATAAATAGAGGAAAATATGATCTTACTCCCCAAATGTTATAAGAGAGGAAAGGACGCATATACTATTATCTACTTGTCATCTTCCGTAATTAAATTACATTTGTGCATATACACATAATTCATTTATACTCCCCTTAATACAATGTCCTAAGAAATGTTTTAAATTTAAAAAAAACTTTTTTTCATGTGTATAAGGAACTGGGTACTTTTTTTTGTGTGTGTGGTACTGGGGATGGAACTCAGGGGCATTCTACCTTGAGCTACACCCCCAGCCCTATTTTTTCTTCTTTATTTTGAAACAGGGTCTCACTAAATTGCTGAGGCTGGCCTCAGACCTGTGATTCTTCTGTCTCAGCCTCCCAAGTACTGGGATGATAGGTGTGCACCACCCCACCTAGCTAAAAACTTACTTTTGTTTTTTGGTACTGGAGATTGAACCCAGGAACATTCTACCTCTGAGCTACACCCCCAGCCCTTTATTTATTTATTTTTTAAAATTTTGGAACAGGGTTTCACTAAATTGCTGAGGTTGTCCTTGAACCTGTGACCCTTCTGTCTCAGGCTTCCCAAGTATTGGAATTACAGGCGTGCTCCACCGCACCCAGCTCTCAGATACAGCTTTTAAAACTAGAACATTCTTGCAGTGCCCAGAGCACTCCCAGGCCCATGTGCTTGCTGGCAGCTGGAAACTGCCGGAGCCGCCATCGGGAACTGCTTTGTTTTCTCAGTGATTTCCAAGTGTGGGTGAGTTGTGGACTCTCTCACCTCCCTCCTTGGCCAAGTCTGAACTGCTGGAAACTGGACTTGTGACAAGTGTCCAGGTGATTCTTCTGCACATTCAAGTTGGAGGCCCATGGGGGCTGGGCCACATGTATCCAACCCAAAGCAAAGGCATGGGCTGGAGGAGGCTCTGGTTGCCGCGGGTTCAGGGCTACAACTTTGCTGGAAGAGGCGACAGATGCCATTCAGTTCTGGCTGTGAAGTCTGAGTTCCCAATGCTCACTGGCGTGACAATATAATTAGATCTTTTCTATCAAAGGAATAGCTTGACTTAGGCTCCATTTTGTAGAACTGCTGCTGTGTAACCTTGCGTGCACTTGTGTTTTTGTAAAGATAGCATTTCCTGCAAACTCCGAGTGCCAACCTCTCCCCCTGCACCTCCTTCAGTCAAAGGTGTAAAGATGGTGAGGCTAGGTTCCCACCCATAGGAGCCCAGCACAGAAGCCCCACACTGGAAAGTAAAATATCCAGCAATTTTCTGCTCCGTTGTTCTTGCCTACCTCACTTGACTGGTGGCAGGATCCCTTTTTGCAAAAAGTAAAATTCGCCTTGCTGAGCTGCTTGCAGATGTGTGTCTTTTCTTGTGACGCCATGGAAAATGATTTCTAACACTGGTGAGATGCCAGCTCCCTGTCTCTCAGTCCTGAAACGCGGTGTTCCTGTGCACTCCCTTGGTGGCCTCGGTGACCAATGGCATCTTTTCTTTCTGTTCTGGGCTTTCTTCACGAGCAGCTTCTCTAAGGAGGTGGAACTTCCTTTGGACTTGTGATTTGCACACCTGGGCGAGAGCAGCTTGCTTAGATTTCTTACGCCCAGGTTGCTTTATTCTGGGAAGTAGTATATTGTAGAGCAGCTTTAAACATTTTAGATAATGATCCAGGGTAAGAAATCCATTCTACACTCAAGACTCAAGGTAACACACACACACACACACACACACACACACACACACACACACACACACACACACATGTCCAGTCAACAACAACATATATATAGCCATTGTATCTTTGTATCTTTGGGTTTTGATAGTTTCTATTCTATTTCATCTAAAAATAGGTTTTGCTTTTGCAGTACTGAGGATTGAATCCAGGGGCATTCTACCTCTGAGCTACACCCCCAGACCTATTTTTATTCTTTATTTTGCAGCAGGGTCTCAGTAATTTGCAGAGGGCCTCACTAAGTAGCTGAGGCTGCCCTCGAACCTGCGATCCTCCTGTCTCAGCCTCCCAAGTACTGAGATTACAAGTGTGCACCACCCCGCCCAGCTCAAAAAATAGTTTTTAAACCAGTCACGTGGCTTGTGCCTGTAATCCCAGGACTGGGGGAGGCTGAGACAAGAGGATCACAGGTTGAAGGCTAATCTCAGCAATTTAGTGAGACTCTTTCAAAACAACAACAGGTTGCAGCTCAGAGGTAGAACACCCTTGGGTTCAATCCCTAGAAACACACACACACACACACACACACACGCACACACACGCACACACACACTCCCATAGTTTGACTGGGTTGGGTGGATTGAATCAGCGTGTAATAGAAAACACTTAGCAGACTGCCTGATATACTTATCATATGAATTCATGAGATGGTAACTACTGTTACTCTGTTACCTGATCCAGGTACATAGAATTTCGTCCCTCGTTCTTATGTTTTAGCCCAAGGGCCAGAAGCATGTGTTAGAAATACATTTCTACAGTGTCATAAGAAAAGTCGCATGTTTGAAAGCAACTTGGCAAGGCGAATTTTGCTTTTTGCAAAAAGGGATCTGGCCATCAGTAAGTCAGGCTGCAGGAACACCATGGTGGGAAACTGCCGGGTGTTTTATTCCCAGCGCAGGGCTTCTGTGCTGCGTTCCTATACGCCATTGGCTGAAGGGGGTGCTGGGGAGGGGGGGGAGGAGTCTGGCACTCACAGCTTGCAGGAAACGCTACCTTAACAAGAAATACAAGCATACACAAGGTTACACAATGGCAGTTCTACAAAAGGGAGCCTAAGTCAAGCTATTCCTTTGATAGCAAAGATCTAATTATATTCTCACACCTGGAAAATAACGACCAGCAGCCTGCATTTCTCACAGGTCACAGCTTTCTGTGACTTGAGCACGGTCAGGCTGCTTGTGGACAACGTTACCCTGCTGCCGGTGCTGGAGGGGACCCCTCTTCACCTCGCCGCCACCCCACTTAGCTTTTTCATTCCCCCTTTTCCTTTTTCCTTCAAAGCCCTCCGATCTTTGTTCTTTCGAATATTTGTTCTCTAACTTAATCCCTCCTGTACGCCTCAGGTGACGCTAATGAACATCTTAAAGAACTGGAAATTCTGGAACGAAAGTACAGGAACTTCTACCCCAGGGCCCTGGCTTGCAGCCTCCGCTCTTGCCCGGCCCCAGAGGGCTCTCTAAGCCTCGCTCTCTTTCAATCCCATCGCCAGAGTCTGTAACTTTGTCAGAATTATTTGTGAGTCATCAGTGCTTTTGCCGAAGCGTTTTCTGTTACGGTGGTAAATAAGGTGATTCACTTGCTTTTACTTAAATTGTGGGAAAGAAATAAAAGTTTGAATTTCTAGAAACTAGAGGTTGGTGCACAATGATGGTCAACTCCCATTCAATGTCCTTCTGGACTCTTTTGACAGTGGGCGTCAATGGGGCAAACAACTTTCTTTTTTTTTTTTTTTTTTTTGCAGTACAGGGGATTGAACCCAGGGGCATTCTACCTCTGAGCTACACCCCTAGCCCTATTTTTTTTTTTTTTGTGGTACTGGGGATTGAACTCAGGGGCATTCTAACTCCGAGTTATACCCCCAGCCCTATTTTTTTTTTATTTTTTATTCTTTATTTTGAAACCGAGTCTCACTAAGTTGCGGAGTGCTTCACTAGGTAGCTGAGGCTGGCCGCGAACCTGGATCCTCCAATCTCAGCCTCCCGAATGCTGGGATTACAAGCGTGCGCCACCACGCCCGGCTCCTAGCCCTATTTTTAATTCTTTATTTTGGAACAGGGTCTCACTAAGTTGCGGAGGGCCTCACTAAGTAGCTGAGGCTGGCCAGGAACCCGGATCCTCCTGTCTCAGCCTCCCAGGTACTGGGATTACAAGTGTGGACCACTATGCCCAGCTGGAAGCAAATTACTTTCTAGAGCCTGATTTGAGAACCAGGTGGGTTCTAACTTGGAATAGGGACAGGGAGGCGTGCAAGAATAATGTGTGCCAGTGTCTAATCCCATTAAAACATAACAATAGCCTGTAATCCCAGCACTTGGGAGGCTGAGACAGGAGGATTACAGGTTCGAGGCCAGCCTCAGCTAGTTAGTGAGGCCCTCCTCAACTTAGTGAGACTTGTTTCCAAATAAAGAATAAAAAAAAAATAGGGCTGAAGGTGTAGCTTGGAGGTAGAATGCCCCTGGGTTCAATGTTCAATCCCCAGTACCACAAAAATAAATAAATAAATAAATAAATAAATAAATAAATAAATAAATAAATAAATGTAAAATAGGGCTGGGGTGTAAGCTCAAAGGTAGAACGCCCCTGGATTCAATCCCTAGCAACACAAAGAAACAAAACAAAACAAAAGAAACCATAACAAGAGCTGACATTTATGGAATATTTACGATGCCCCAGACCCTGCATGAAGCCATTAGTTTAGTTCTTAACCCTGTGGTATAACTTGTTCCCATTTTACAGATAAAAACATTAAGTGACTTGCCTGAGAAACACCGGAACTCCTCTTCCCCATGCTGGCCACAAAGTGCACACCCTAAGCCATCATCTGTGGTACTAGGGATGGAACCCAGGGGCCTTCTACCTCCGAGCTACACCCCCAGCCTTATTTTTATTCTTTATTTTGAAACAGGGTCTCCCTAAGTTGCAGAGTGCCTCACTAAGTAGCTGAGGCTGGCCGAGAACCAGGATTCTCCGGTCTCAGCCTCCCAAATGCTGGGATTACAAGTGTGCGCCACCATGCCCGGCCCCTGAATGCTCTTTCTTTGTGGAAATACGGTTGAGAGAAGAGCAAACGCAGATGATATGTAAATGAACGGCCAGGGCCATGTTCCAATACAACTTTATTTGGGGGCGTCGAAATTAGAATTTCCTATCATTTGCATATGCTGTAAAGTATTCTTCTTCTTTTGATCCCCCCTCCCTGTCATTTAAAGATGTAGGAACCATCCTCAGCTCACGGGTGAAAGACAGGTGGAGGAGCAGAGCTGGCCCCTGGGCCAGAGTTTGAAAATAGGACAAGTCATGGGGCAGCGGGATAACTCCAATGTGACACTTGCCCAGCCTATTCTAGGTCTTTTTAAGACTCAGCACGCCCTAAAAAGAAGAGCCTGGGAAGAAGGTGGCCTCCTCTATCTGCCTAATTCTCATATTTTTGTTTTTGTGTGTGTGGCACTGGGGATTGAACCCAGGGGTATTCTACCTCTGAGCTTCACCCCTAACCCTCCCCTGGGTTTTCATTTTAAGAGTATTTTAGGGCAGGGCAATTCAAAGACTTTCAGTAGCATTTAGCCTGGGAAGATGGGTGTGGCACACCAGGGGGGTGGGGAAGGAACTTCTGAACGAAAAGACTCTGGCTCCCCTTCCAGGCACACCTGGGCACCCTTACAGAGCCCTGGGTGAGGCTGGCCCTGATTAGAGAACCCCAGGGCCTCCCTAGGGCCCTGCTCTAAGCCGGGTGTGGGCCAGTGACTTTGTTGTGCGAGCCCTCCCCCTCCGGAGACTCCTAGACCGTGAGCTGAGGACTAGATGCAGGGAAATGGTCCCGATCCCCAGGAACAAGCCCCCCAGGCACCCACGAGTGCGGCACCCAGCCCAGGGGGCGGGGCCACCGGTTCTGCAGTCTCTCCCACTCAACCCTGGACACGGTAGAAGGTCAGTTTCCAAGGGGCATGTGTTTTCTGAGCTGTTGTGTGTTCTCTGAATTTCCCTGTGTCTCCTGCCCAAATATAATATATGGACTCTCTCTCTCTTTTTTATTTTTTTTTTTGCAGTACTGGGAGTTGAACTCAGGGGCATTCTACCTCCGAGCTATACCCCCAGCCCTATTTTTTATTCTTTATTTTGAAACAGGGTCTCACTAAGTTGCAGAGGGCCTCACTAGGTAGCTGAGGCTGACCTCGAACCCGGATCCTCCGGTCTCAGCCTCCCAAATGCTGGGATTACAAGCGTGTGCCACCACGCCCGGCCTCATTTTTTGAAACAGAGTCTCACTAAGTTGTGGAGGGGCTCACAAGTTGCTGAGGCTGGCTGCGAACCTGCGATCCTCCTGTCTCAGCCTCCCAAGTACAGAGATTACAGGTGTGTACCACCGTGCCTGGCGATAATTGTCTTGGATTTTTGTTTTTTTCTGACCTCAGATTAAGTTAGTTTGTAGACACAGATTCTGTATAATCCCAGAAATTTCTCTTTAATTTGTGGCGGAGGAAAAATGTAAAATGAGTATTGGACTTGTGATATTATTTGGTGTTTCCATTTGGCTTTGGAAATGATATGTGTACATAAGTATCTGTCTTTGACCCTTTTTTCTTCCAGGGTCAACCTTTCAGACAAGGCCTTCATGTCTTTCTACAGACACACTGAGTTTGCAATGCATCACTGTTTGAACACCCTCCCAGATTAGATGGTACGTGGGGAGCATCATGTTTGGCTCCTGTGTCTGCTCAGAGCTGGGGATTTCAGATGGATTGATTAATTCAGAATACTAATCCTAAACAGGGTGTGGTGGCACATGCCTATAATTCCAGTCCTTGAGAGGCTGAGACTGGAGGATCGCAGGTTCGTGGCCAGCCTCAGCCACTTAGTGAGGCCCTCTGAAACTTAGTGAGATCTTGTTTCAAAATAAAGAGTAAAAATAGGGCTGGGGGTGTCACTCGGAGGTAGAATGCCCCTGAGTTCAATCCCCAGTACCCTCCCCCCCCCCACACAAAATAGGACAGGGGCTGTAGCTTGGAGGTAGAATGCCTCTGGGTTCAATCCCCAGTACAGCAAAACCAAACCAAACCAAACCAAATAAACAAACCAACAAACCCCCCAAAACAGGACTGGGGGTATAGCTTGGAGATAAAATGTTCCTGGTTCAAGTACCAAAAAAAAAAAGTTAATCCTGATAATAAAATTTTGGATGGCTCTGAGTTTGGAACTCTATATAAACTTTTTTTTTTTTTTTTTTTTTTTTTTTTTGCGGTACTGGGGATTGAACTTGGGGGCATTCTACCACTGAGCTATACCCCCAGCCCCTATTTTTTATTCTTTATTTTGAAACAGGGTCTCAGTAAGTTGCGGAGTGCCTCACTAGGTAGCTGAGGCTGGCCTCGAACCTGGATCCTCCGGTCTCAGCCTCCCAAATGCTGGGATTACAAGCGTGCACCACCACGCCTGGCTTATATAAACGTTTTACTCACCAGGTTGGTGACCCCTTACACTTGGCGCTGCTTGTTAAAGGCCTGTGCTCGTTTCCCACATCCACATGTGCGAATTTCTGTCCTTGTTTGAGCAAAGGGAGATGTGCACCCAGGAAGCACACGAGGGAGCAACCTGCTCACGTTCATACCCAGATGCTGCAGGAGTGTCTAAAAGAGGGACTTGGGTTTCAATACAATTTGGTAAATAATCAGTGTAAGGACAGTGATTTTGCCATGGCGATGCCCCTAGGTATTTGATGATTAGAGCTATGATGGCATATAGCTAATAAAAAATAGTATTTATTCATAGCCAGGCGTGGTGGTGGACGCCTGTAATATTTAGGAGGCTGAGATGGGAGGATGGCAGGTTGGAGGTCAGAGTGACGACTATAGCAAGACCTTGTTTTGAAATAAAAGATAAAATAGGGCTGAGGGTGTAGCTCAGAGGTAAGAGAGTCCCCGGGTTCGATCCCCAGTACAGCACCCGCGCGTACACACACACACACACACACACACACACACACACACACACACAGCATTTACTGAGCATCTATCACATACTAAGAAGCTACACATTTGTTATCGCTGTAGTCTTCAAACTAACTTTGCACGGTCTGGCTTGCAAGAAAAACTGAAGCCAAGCGAGACTGTGCCACCCGCCCCGGACCACACAGCCCGGGAGCTGCAGAGCAGCGGTGCAGCCCTGCGCGGTCTCTGAGCCAGCAGCAGCCCTGCGCACCTGGGCGACGCCACGCCGGACCCGCTCTCCGGGCATGCGCAGTCGCCAGCAGGGCGCTCGCGCCTTCCTCCTTGGCGGGCAGCGATGGGCGCCCTCTGTCTAAGCCGGACGTGCTTTGTTTTCTGCTGTGTTGCTTTCTTTCTGAGACCTGTCCTCCCTGAAAGGTTTCTTTGGCGCACCGCTAAGAGACATTTAATTTTATGGAAGTTTATGTTCAAAATCTTGCAACATGGAATGGTGCATAGTCCGAGACAGAAAAGCTAGGTCACAGGGGCAGAACTATTTGCAAGGACTAAGGTTTAGCGAATTGTTACAGAAGCACCTGGTAAAATAGTTATGAGACGTGGATCCAGGTTTTGTAGGGACTTTCTGCACCCTCGTAACAACTGGAAAGTTATGTTATCACAGGTCCCTTGACGTTATCTTGTCTGATTTTCAATTTACAATGCATTCAACTTGTAGATTTCATTCCTATTAAAAAAATTTTTTTTTCTTTTGTGGTACTGGGGATTGAACCCAGGGGCATTCTACCTCCGAGCTATACCCCCAGCCCTATTTTTTATTCTTTATTTTGAAACCGAGTCTCACTAAGTTGCGGAGTGCCTCACTAGGTAGCTGAGGCTGGCCTCGAACCCGGATCCTCCAGTCTTAGCCTCCCAAGTACTGGGATTACAAGTGTGCGCCACCACCTCCGGCAAAACAAACAAAAAACAAAAACAAAACTATTCATGCATTATAATTTAATAATAGATTCATACTGATGTGTTCATATATGCACATAGTATTATTTGGTCTGTTTGTTCTCTTGCTCCTAGTTTTAAAAATGTCTTACCCTAAAGGGGATGTGGTGGTGCACACTTGTAATCCCAGTACTTGGGAGGCTGAGACAGGAGGATGGAAGGCCACACTCTTTTGAGATGTTCAGGAGACACTATTGGAATTTATAAATTACCTATGGTCTCTAATGAGAATCCTAAATAAATGCACTTTGATTTAAAGTGAACTGTGAGAGAGAAAGATACATGAGAAAGAAGGAATTTTAAATTTTTTTGGGTCATTTTATTTAAAAAAAAAATTCGTAGCCTGGCATGGTGTAATCTCAGTACTTGGGAGGCTGAGACAGGAGGATCGAAGGATGGAGGGCAGCCTTAGCAAGTAGTGAGACTCTCATCAACCTAGTGAGACCCTGTTTCAAAATAAAGATAAAAAGTGCTGGGAATGTAGCTCAGTGGTTGAGTGCTTGCCTAGCATGTGCGAGGCCCAGGGTTTGAGCCCCAGCACCACACACACACACACACACACACACACACACACACACACACAAATATTAAATTTATTTACAAATATAATTTGAAATGAAGCTTCCATATTTTTCTTCCTTTATACTAGAAAATAAAGTGTTTATCTTGAAGCAAGTCATGTTGAAGTCTAAAAGAAAAGAGATATATTTTGGTTATAAGGCTTTTTTTTTTTTTTTTTTTTTTTTGATACTGGGGATTAAACCCAGAAGCATTCTACCTTTGAGCTACACCCCAGCCCGATTTTATTTCTTATTCGGAAACAGGGTCTCATTAGGTGATTGAGAATCTCACTACCTGCTGAGGCTGTTCTGTGATCCTCCTGTCTCAGCCTCCCAAGTACTGGGATTCCAGGCATGCGCCACCACGCCTGGTTAGTTATAAGGCATTTGTATAGACTCTGATAGCAAGTGAATTGAGAGGCATGCTGTTTGATGCACTGTGGAAATGTCGTGTTATTGTCTTGCTGTCATTATGACGTGGAGTGATATATGACCACATCCCCTGGCATGGGAGATTAATGCAATGGCTCTAGTTCGGGCCACCTTGGACACTGAGAGTGGGGACCGTTGCTCTGAGTTGATTTGTGTAAAGGACAGAGCTGACTTTAAACAGAGCCTCACCGCATCTGGTCAGTGGTGACACTCAGAGGCCATTGCTGGCCGATGGTGCAAGCTGTCCTGTACCTCCTCCATCCCTGCTCGTTACTGCACCAAGATGACATTGTGAGCAGGTACAGTTCCCATCCTCTGTCAGACCAGACCCTTGCCAGTTAGTTAACAGTTGTGTTTTGATCAATCTTGGTACTGGAGGTTGAACCGAGGGCCTTTCTACTTCTGAGCTGCACCCCCCAGCCCTTTTTGTTTTTATTTTGAAACAGGGTCTTACTAAGTTGCTGAGGCTGGTCTCGAACTTTATGTTTTAAGATTCAACCACTTTTTGACTATGGTTTCACCTCTCTTTTAATTATTCATATTACCTAAGTCAAAAGAGCTTTTATTTCATAGCCCATAAGACTCTCAATGCAGTTTGTTTCTGTGGCAGCTAAGAGACTGGGCTTTGGGGGCTGAAGGACTGGACTCAAATCTGCCTCCATCTCCACCTCATAGGGATGCTATAATGATTATCTGAGGTACCGTGTGCTGTAAAACACAGCTCCTGGTACACAGGAAAAGTATTATTATTAGTTTTCAGTAAACAAAACTACTTTTTTTTTTTTCAGTACTGGGGATTGAACTCAGGGACATTCTACTTTTTTTTTTTTTTTTTTTTTTTTTTTTTTTTTTTTTTTTTTTT
>PVLC010013396.1:0-41803 GCA_004027655.1 Graphiurus murinus | reverse complement strand
TTTTTTTTTTTTTTTTTTTTTTTTTTTTTTTTTTGCGGTACTGGGGATTGAACTCAGGGGCATTCTACCTCCGAGCTACACCCCTAGCCCTATTTTTTAGTCTTTATTTTTTGAAACCAAGTCTCACTAAGTTGCAGAGTGCTTCACTAGGTAGCTGAGGCTGGCCGCGAACCCGGATCCTCCAGTCTCAGCCTCCCGAATGCTGGGATTACAAGCGTGCGCCACCACGCCCGGCTTAGTGGTGCACACTTGTAATCCCAGTACTTGAGAGGCTGAGACAGGAGGATCGCAGGTTCATGGCCAGCCTCAGCTATTTAGCGAGGCCCTCCGCAAGTTAGTGAGACCCTGTTTCAAAATAAAATAAAATAGGGCTGGGGGTGTAGCTCAGAGGCAGAATGCCCCTGGAATCAATCTCCAGTACCGCAAAAAAAGAAAGGGGGATTATTTCTCAGTTTATAGTATTGCCACCAAGTTAATGGTAGTTAATATGCAAAATACTTGGTATGCATCAGGGTATAGCATTAGGCACCTGTGTGCTAACTAAGTGCACATGGTAACACCTAGAAGGCTATTACCATTATTATTCATATTATTGTATCTGAAAAATTAGAATAATCTCTTTTTGGAAGCTTAACTGAGTTCATATTACATGGAGATCTGCTGTCTTACATTTATAAATGTTTTTGGTACACCAATTATTAGGCTGGTATTTGTTTTAGTAGGCTGTTCAAAGGCATGCTGCCTTTCTATTATTTATTTTGCTTTTGGTCTTTTTTCCCTTCCCTACTTTGATAACACATGTTACTAAATTGTGTTAATTTATATTTATCATTTGTTTCTGGTGTGCATGTCATCCTTTTGAAGCTGTGCAGATACATGGAGGGTATCAACATTAGCAATAAATAAATATATATCATATTTTCCTTGACTAGAATTATCAAGTTTTGTTGCATTTTAAAGCCAGTGTTTATTTTAGTTGCTAATGTTATTTTAGTTGCTAATATTTCTTTTCTACCAGAACATAGTAATAAAAAGGAAGCAATTTTGTTTTATTTATTGAGACAAAGTAAGCATTTGCTCTGGAGCCAACAGAATAGAAGTTTTGCACAAGTTTCCACTGGAGAGTTGGTGTTACTGTCAGCTTGCTTGCCTGCTTGCCTGCCTGCCTGCCTGCCTGCATGTCTCTCCTTGTCATAGTACTGGGGATAGATCCCAGAGGAATTCTATCTCTGAGTTACATCCCCAGCCTCCCTTTTTAAAAATTATTTTTTATTTAGAAATAGACTCTCACTAAATTGCTGGGGGCCTCGCTAAGTGGCTAAGGCTGGCCATGAACCTATGATCCTCCTGTCTTAGCCTCTTAAGCACTGGTATGTGCTTACTGTCTTTTCTCTGAGATTTTCTGCTGGCCAAGAATTCTGATTGAAGTTTTGTGACTGTTAGGGATTAGCAACAACAAAAAACATAAAAAAAAAACCCATTTATCTAGATTGGGTAATTAATCAGTTTACAAATAAATTTCTTTAGGAGGATCATATCAAATTTTAAGTAGAAACTAATCAAATGATAATGCATTTCTTGGAAATACTGATGAGTTTTAGACAAAGTCATAGAAATTGATAGCTGGGTGTGGGTGGCACGCACCTGTAATCCCAGTACTAGGGAGGATAAAATAGGAGGATTGAAGGTCCAAGACCAGCTTCGGCAACATAGTGAAACTCTCAGTAACCTAAAAAGATCCTGTTTTTTTAACAAAAATTAAAAAGCAATGTGCAGTATAGCTTGGAGGTAGAATGCCCCTGGGTTCAATCCCCAGTACCACACAAAAAATAAAAAAGAAGAAAGTATTTCTTATTCTTGCCTTTTAGATCTACCCAAATGAATAAAAATTACTTAGTTCTTTTATTTATGCCATAAAGGAAGATTATTCTATTTATTAGGAATATAATACATACATATTCACATAGTGTAAAAGAACCTTTAAAAGATAAAAGCTTTTCCCTCTCCCCCCGGATTGAACCCTGGGGGAGGGTGATGGTAGAAGGGAGGAAGGGTCTGAGCACAACCCCAGCCTTATTTTATTTTTTTATTTTGAAACAGCGTCTCACCTCGTTACTGAGGCTGTTCTTGAACCGCCTGTGAGCCTGTGATCCTCCTAGCTCAGCCTGGAATTATAGGCGTATGCCACAAAATTAAAGCTTTAAAAATACTTTGAAAAAGAAACTACTTGGTTGAGTGTAGTGGTGCTTGACTGTAATCCAGTACTTGAGAGGCAGAGTCAGGAGGATGGCAGGTTTTAGGACAGCCTCAGCAGCATAGTGAGACTCTCTGCAACCTAGTGAGATCTTCTTTTCAAAACAAAAACTGAAAAAAGATTGAGGGTGTAGCTTGGGGGTAGAATGCCCCTGGATTCAGTCCCTAATAACACACACACACACACACACACACACACACACACACACACACACGTGTAAGCTCTTATTTGAAAATTACTCTCTGAGGAAATGCTTCTTGTCAGCTGACATAGATTCCTATGTGGAGGTTTGAGCCAGTTGGTTACTTGTAGACATCCTGGAGTTACTAGTGATGGAAATGAGCTTGGAAAGCACACAGTCCTGGAGGTGACAAGGAGCTAGCCCATCTGAAGACACTCATTAGCTATGCTAGTCAGGATGTGGTTTTTGGTTGCAAAATCAGCAAACCCAAATTTCCAGCAAAAAAGAGGATTTGGAAGTAGGGGAACTAGAAGACCTTGGCATCACAGTGTGACAAGTCTTTCTCTCTCTCTCTCTCTCTCTCTCTCTCTCTCTCCTCTCCTCTCCTCTCCTCTCCTCTCTTTTATTTTGGTACTTGGAATGGAACCAAGGAGCATTCTACCTCCAAGCTATACCCCAGCCCTATTTTTATTTTTATTTTGAAATAGGGTCTTGTTAAGTTGCTGATGCTGGCCTCGAAACTGTGATCCTCCTTTCTCAGCTTCCCAAGTACTGGGATTACAGGCGTGCACCTCTGCACCCAGCAGGACTCTTGAGCTTCTGGATCTGCAGCGGTACCATCAGTGTTCATCTCAGTCCAGGCAGGTGTTCTGTCTCTGGTGGCAGTGTGGCTGCTCGTAAGACAGCGCCTCGTTTTCTTAAACTCGACAAAAGGTGCAGCGAGATGGTTGTCTCCGTTGCAGCGGCTTAGATAATGGTCCCATCAAACACAAAGTCTGCAGGATGAGCTGCTGGGATTAGAGGTTCAAGGCACCTTCCTCTGTCTTCAGCCCTGGCTCTGTTGCAGAGGAGGCTCTGGTGCCAGAGGAACAGAGACAATACGTGTCCACTGTGGCCAAACAGGACTACCCCTCCATCTTCACGAAGCTGCATTTCCCAGTTCTTACAAACGGGAATTAAACATTGGAAGCCTCTAATTATTTGGGTGCTTATATCAGACTATTCTTTTTTCTATTTTTGCGGTACTGGGGATTGAACTCAGGGGCATTCTACCTCCCAGCTATACCCCCAGCCCTATTTCTTATTCTTTATATTTATTTATTTATTTTTGCGGTACTGGGGATTGAACTCGGGGGCATTCTACCTCCGAGCTATACTCCCAAGCCCTATTTTTATTCTTTATTTTGAAACAGGGTCTCCCTAAGTTGTGGAGTGCCTCACTAGGTAGCTGAGGCTGGCTGTGAACCTGGATCCTCCGGTCTCAGCCTCCCAAATGCTGGGATTACAAGTGTGTGCCATCACGCCCAGCTTTATTCTTATTTCTTGGCCACTGTTTTGGGGCTTTGTTCTTTGAAATGTTTCAGGCAGAGTCCACTTCCGGATGAGAAGGATTCTCCAGATGCCGCCACGAAGCCTCAGTAGTCTGGCCGGGTCTAAACATTATGTTGGCCTCTGCTAATGAGGAACAGATTCTAAGGAGATCAAGGGTGGAAATAATGGTGAGTGGTCAGAGAGAGATGGCAGCAGTTTGTTGTCGCTAATTTTTCCCTCAATAATGATAATGTAGCTAAAGTTTCCCTTAATGAAAGTTGGTCACAGTGGCATATGCCTGTAATCCCAGTGCTTAGGAGGCTGAGACAGGAGGATGAGAAGTTCGAGGCCAGTCTCAGCAACTTAGACTGTCAGAAAAATCAAAAGGCCTGGGGGATGTAGCTTGGAGGTAGAATGCCCCTGGGTTCAATCTTCAGTACAATGATAATAATGATGATGATAATGTTGATGCAAAATTCAAAAAGGGAGAGGAATTTATAACACAGACTTTTTCAAAATCAGCACATTATTCATAAGCATAGAATTTCCATAAACAAAGCAGGTTCATGAAAGCATATGTATTTAAAGCTCTTGTTTCTTCTAGTAAGTTTAATTATCAATGTTCTGTGTTTTAGACAACTTTTGTTCAGATGCAGGTAGTTTGTCCTACTTGATGGCATGATTATGGTACTTTATGTGTATGTATTGGATGTGAATTAATTACTGTAATGAAGAGGGATACAAAACAGGTTGTAACATAAGACAGCTTTAAAATTTTTAATATTTTAAAATTAAAAAATCATTAATTTAGACATCAAAATTAGGAAATTTTGTTGATAAATGCTTTTAACAAACTGTTGTAAAAAGACAACAATTTATATTGTGCTCAAACTAAATATGAATTATATTTCCTAATTAATATGCAATATATACTATTTGAAGTATGATCTTTGTGTAACCTTTTCGAAAAGTTAAAATAATTAAAAAAAACTCTTAAAAGTCATATCTTCATCTCTGTTCTTTTTTTTCTTCTTAAATATTTAAAACTCAGATGCATGTTAAACTACTGAAGACACTGGTTGGTTATGACATATCTAGAAATCACATTTAGTTTCAAGGTTGAAGTCAAATCATTGAGTAAATAACTGTTTGGCAATGAGCCTGTAAAGCAACATAGATTACAGAACAAGCTATCCAGGAGCTTAGGTCTGAATTCTCTTCTGCCCTAAAGAGATTCTGAGAGCTTGTAAAAATCATTTAACTCTGAATTCAGTTCCCCATTTTTATCTTGGGAGTACTCATAATATGTCTGTGGTCTTTGGGGACAAGAAGTTACATTCTGTACTGATACATGCTAGACATTTAGAAAACTAGTATTAGTTTTTTGTTTTTTTTTTTCTCCCAGTACTGGGGATTGAACCCAGGGGCATTCCACCTCTAGCTACACCCCCAAGCCCTATTTTTTATTCTTTATTTTGAAACAGGTGTTACTAAGTTGTGAAGGGCCTCACTAAGTAGCTGAGGCTGGCCACGAACCTGTGATCCTCCTGTCTCAACCTTCAAAGAACAGATTACAAGTGTGTGTCACCATGCCCGTCTAGTATTGGGTTTTTAAAAGGGATTAAGTCATAAGGAGGTCACCTGCATCTATTTATTAGCAAGAACTGAATCATATATTTAATATCAGTGGTCTATTTTTCTAGATTTTTATGATTTGTAAAGAAGGAAAATATTTCCTCTACAGCACTGATGCAAATAAATGTTAATTTAATTTCATAACCCTGTATGTTCTTTTTCTTTTTCTTTCTTTTTGTTACTGGGGATTGAACCCAGGGGCCTTCTACCTCTGAGCTACACCCCCAGCCCTTTTGGTTTTCTGTTTTGAAACAAGGTTTTGCTAAGTTGCTGATGGTCTCACTAAGTTGCTGAAGCTGTCCTCGAACCTGTGACCCTCCTATCTCAGCCTCCTAAGTACTGGCATTACAGGTGTGTATCACCGTGCCTGGCTCATAACCCTGTATTTTCTTGATCTTATTTTATGTTTTTTTTTTTTTTTTTTTTTTTTTTCCGGTACTGGGGATGGAACCCAGGGATATTCTACCTCTGAGCTACATCCCCAGCCCTAATTTTTATTCTTTATTTTGAAACAAGGGTCTCACTAAGTTGGGGAGAGCCTCACTAAGTAGCTGAGGCTGGCCGAGAACCCGTATCCTCCTGTCTCAGCCTCCCAAGTACTGGGATTACAAGCGTGCACCACTACACCCAGCCTTTATTTTATGTTTACTGATAAAAGAACATATTTAGAAAACAAGGTATTTTAGTTCTATCAGAAATTAAATATCTTTTTTCAGGCAGTGGTTTTATTTATTTATTTTTTGCGGTACTGGGGATTGAACCCAGGTGCACTCTACCTCCAAGGTACACCTCAACTCAGCTCGTATTTTTTATTTTTTATTTTGAAACAGGGTCTCATTGAGTTGTGGAGGGTCTCACTAAATAGCTGAGGCTGGCCACAAACCTGTGATCTTCTTGTCTCAGCCTCCCAAGTACTAGGATTACAAGCATGCGGCCACCATGCCTGCCTCTAGGCAGTGGTTTTAAAGCAATACTTCAGTTATCATCTGACTAAAATTTAACAAATCATTCATGATATTTGGAGTGTCATTAAGATATCCTCTCTTAATACTTTTTTTTTTTTTTTTTTTTTTTTGGTACTGGGGATTGAACCCAGGGATATTCTACTTCTGTACTACATCCCCCAACCCTATTTTTAAAAATTTTTATTTTGAAACAAAGTCTCTCTAAGTTGCCAAGGCTGGCCTTGAATCTGAGAATTTCCTGTCTCAGCCTGGGATTATAGACTTGCACTACCATGCCTGGCTACCTTTTTTTTTTTTTTTAACTGAAAACATTTTTTTTTTTTTTGTACGGGGGATTTAACTCAGGGGCATTCTATCTCCGAGCTATACCCCCAGCCCTATTTTTTATTCTTTATTTTTTGAAATAGGGTCTCACTAAGTTTCGGAGTGGATCATTAGGTAGCTGAGGCTGGCCGAGAACCCGGATCCTCTGGTCTCAGCCTCCCAAATGCTGGGATTACAAGCATGCGCCAGCGCTACCATGCCCGGATTATGAAATGAGACATGGCTTTAAACTTCACTGATGGAAAACAAACCCCAAAAAACTGATCCCAGCTGTTTCTTCAAATTCTAGCATTCAGGAAAGATTACAAGGTGAGACCCTGAACACTGGCAGTTATGTGTCTAAATCTTTAAGTCCATAGATTCGAAGACACATAGCATTAAGTGAGGGAAAACCAAGCATTTCCCAGCCCATCTTTTCTGTTCCTGTTTTTAAATTCCAAGTCTTTAAAGAGGACGTTTGCAATAGTGAGTCTTTAGGCAATGCTTGGAATTCTCCTGCAGGGAGCCTGGCCTAGTGACAGCCTTTTATTGCCAAGTGCTTGGAATTTAGATTTTAGACAGGCAGGGAAGAGGCTTTTGATGGGTGTGTGAAAGGAAGGGAGACTGAATGTCCCTGTGGTGCTGTCTGAGCAGAAGAGAAAAGAGTGGATGCAGGGAAAATGGCAAGTCCCCGCTCTAAGGCTTTTTGTACTTAGAATTCAGTTGTTTGGAACATTGAATAAAGCAGGTAATGGAGATGTCATTTCACTAATTTAACATTGAAAAATAGGACACTGTGGAAAAAAACAGCTCTAAGGACTTTGGGCAACCATGCACCATAGAGATTATTCTTAAAACTACTTTGAAAGAAAACTAAAAAAGGAATGGTGTGGTTACTATTGGTAAAACTACATCTCAGTCCAGAGTAAGCCTCCAAATCACGTGCCTTTCACCTAACTTCACAGAATCACAATGAGATCCTGCAGGTTTCTTATTCTTTATGACTAGGGATGATTTCCACATCTCCTGGCAGGGGATGTCATCATTGTGCACGGATGTGACTTTTCAGTGACAAAGCCCTTAGTGTCCAATCCCGAAACAACATACAGTTGGAGAATTGTCTGTCTCCTAATGGATTTATTTTTTCCATGTAATTTCAAGTTTCAGTTATGAATGGCATCATGGCAATGTGTAAAACTAAACAAACTTACAAAAAGCTGAAATCTGTATTGGTCGGGTGGGGGGAGTGAGTATATTACTAACTCTACATTTGTTTTTTCTAGTGTGTCCACTGAGATAAGATACTTGTGGAGGTTTGTCACTCTGATGATTAGAAGTTTGGTTGGTAATCACTACATTGGGAAGGCCATTGTCTCCTAAAAACGGTTGCTCATAAGAGACGGTTTAAATCATATTTCTGCTACATTTGACTGAAATATATTTGAAGGGTGACATTATAAAGCAGAATGAGAGGGGCAATCACAGATAAGATCATGAGCACCCGTACTACAGAAAGACAGGCGCAGGTTGTACTCATGGAGCAAAGTCGCTGCTGGTCACATTGATTTTTTCCTCTCAACCTCTCTAGGAGGCAGGAAGGTCATACCATCTTGAGAGGAATTGGGAAAAACTCACCAAAATGTCAAATAAGATTGTCTGTTCCTAGGGACATTATCTTGTAGAGAAGAGTAAAGGCAGTGCATACCTACCGAATATGATCAGTGAATAATTTGGGCAAGTTAAAAGAAATCTTTGTGTGCACTCAATTACTTGTTCTTCAGCCTTCATTCTATAGGGTAGCAAGAGGTTGAGAAAAAAGTCATTTTGCACTGAAAAAGAATCTGCTTTCAGCCGGGCGTGGTGGCACACACTTGTAATCCCAGCATTTGGGAGGCTGAGACCGGAGGATCCGGGTTCGCAGCCAGCCTCAGCTACCTGGTGAGGCACTCCGCAACTTAGTGAGACCCAGTTTCAAAATAAAGAATAAAAAATAGGGCTGGGGGTATAGCTCGGAGGTAGAATGCCCCTGAGTTCCATCCCCAGTACCGCAAAAAAAAAAAAAAAAAAAAAAGAATCTGCTTTCAGCATCCAAGAAGTAGGAGCTGCTCTGAATGAAAGTCACCGAATCATATTCTTAGAGAAAATTTAGGTAAGAAAATAATGATGTAATCAGCTGCTGAGTGGAGGTCTCTGAAAGAGCTTTTTGAATGAGGGAAAGCAGTGGCTCTGATTCCTGTTTTTCCTTTAATTTCAGAGAGGAATTGGGTCAGTCTAGTTTAGAAGAAAACTATTTCTGCAGGTGAAAGGACATTTCTTGCCTTTTGGATCCAGAAAATGCAGATGTGAAACAGAGACAACCGATTACATCTTCGAAAAGAATCCGGAAGTGAGGAATGCGATGCTTACCCTCATTCAGAAGGAGGGCAGACCACAGAAGAGGAGAAAATGGTGCCTTTGTTGACCTTGCCTTTGAGAGATGATTTTCCTCTCATTTACAGTTCTAAGGACGAGGCACATGTCTTAGAGACACGCTTTCCTTTTCTTTTTTGGTACTGGGGATTGAACCCAGAGGCATTCCACTTTCTAGCTACATCCCTAGCCTGATTTTATTTCTGATTTGGAAACAGGGTCTCACTAGGTTGATGAGTCTCACTACTTGCTGAGGCTGTCCTCCAACCTGTGATCCTTCTGTCTCAGCCTCCCAAGTACTGGAATTACAGGTGTGCGCCACCACGCCCGGCCCAGAGACACACTTTTTCTAATGTTCATTTCCCCTCTGACTTTCCAGAGTAATTGACATTTTGTTTGTTGCAACTTGATTGCTCTTTAGTTGGACCACATTATAACCAGGAGACTTTCAAATTCAAATTGGTAATGGAAAGGAAAAAAAAATACTGCCATGGATGCTAAAGAGCAGTGTTGGTAAACTGGGTCTTCAGAATTTCATGGAGGGTCCTCCTTTTCCCAGACACATGTGAAATCCCTTTGCTTCCATCAGTTGCTTACAAATTATTGAGCTAGCCAGGCATGGTGGCATGCCTGTAATCCCAGTACTTAGGAGGCTGAGACAGGCAGATCACAGGTTTGAGGGCAGCCTCAGCAACTTAGTGAGGCCTTCAGCAATTTAACGAGACCCTGTTTCCAAATGAAAAAATAAAATAGGGCTGAGGGTGTAGCTCAGAGGTAGAATGGTCCTGGGTTCAATGCCCAGTACCACAAAAACCAAACCAAAGCAAAATTATTGAGCTAAATGTTGACTCCAGGCAGCATGGAGGGAGATAAGATTCTATGTGACCTAAAGGAGAGGTGCTGTTTTCCCCTTTTCTTCAGGTACCTTTCCTTTCTCTTTGAATTGCTTTTCTCAGGTGTTTTGTCATAGCATTGGAAAAGTGACTTATGCTCCAGGAGTTTTTCTTAACCTTTTCTGGGCTTATATGTCTCTTTGAGACTCTGAGAAAATATGTGTGCAACTCCCCATATATACCCACGAACAATATTTTAAATGTATTTGAGGGCCTTTGAAACTTTCTGAAGTTTACCCCTTAAGCCCCAGCTTGGACTTACTTGTGCTAACATGTGTCAGTGGTTCTGACATTGAAATTTAAGTTGTAGCTTTGGCCTTTTATGTACAGTGTTGTAGCAGCAGTGCCTAGGATGGTGCCTGGTTCATAATCGACACTCAGTGAATATTTGTTGAATGAGTGATCCAATGACACAAGGCACATATTTTATGTTTTGGTATGTGGCTAGTCAGGATTTTCTGCTTGTACTTTGCTGGTTCTTTACTATCTGTGTGACCTTCATGGCTGCATCGACTTCTGTTGCAAGGGGCAGAAATGCAACTAGTGTACTCTAGGCTTGTTCTTTCCTTCCTCCCTTCCTCCATCACTCCCTCCCGCCCTCCCTCCCTCCCTCCCTTCTTTTTTTTGTGGTACTGGGGATTGAACTCAGGGGCATTCTACCTCTGAGATACACCCCCAGTCTATTTTTAATTCTTTATTTTGAAACAGGGTCTCACTAAGTTGTGGAGGGCCTCACTAAGTAGCTGAGGCTGGCCATGAACTGGCGATCCTCCTTTCTTAGCCTCCCGAGTACTGGGATTATAAGCGTGCACCACCATGCCTGGCTTAGGCTCCTTACTTTTATTACTGATAAGTCTCACAGGAGGTTCTGGCTTCAAGATTTTGTCTCTCTGTCTTCTTTTCTTTCTTTCTTTTAGACTTTGTTCTTTGACAGACTTTTTCCACCCGTGGTGGAGAAAAAATGACTCCCAGGCCCATACTTTTCCCCATAATGCTTGATGTTAGAAGCAGATAGATCCTGCATCCCCTCCTCCTTTTTCTTTCACGTTCCTCTCTGCTTTTGTGAAGACACTGACTCTACTTGGGTAGGTGCTCTTCTCTGGTCCAGGTACTGTATCTGAGTGATGGGAGAGTGAGGAGCCAGCCTTGGCCTCTTACCCTCTCTTGGGTGGGGGAGGATCTCTGCTGGTTCCAAACCATGCCACTTTAAGAGTTGGGAGTGGAGCTGGGCGTGATGGTCTATGTCTGTAATCCCAGTACTTGGGAGCTGAGACAGGAGGATCACAGGTTTGAAGCAGCCTCAGCAACTTAGTGAGACCCTGTTTCGAAATAAAAAATAAAAAGGGATGGGGGTGTAGCTCAGAGGTAGAATCTCTCCCCCTCCAGGTTCAATCTCCAGTATAAAAAAAAATAATAAATATAAAGAAAGAGAGTGGAAAGTAGGAAAGGGAAGTTTCTCAAAGGGCATGGAGCAGACTAAAAAGAAGCATGTCCATGGCCACTTTTGTATATAATTAGTTTAATTTGAGGTTGACATCATGGTCCTAGGATGTCAGTGGTGCCATTGAATGTCCCTTGCTGAGCAACTGGTGTTCTGGATATCACTTAAGGCCCATCACTTACACCCTCAAGGGAAAGACTTCTATAACTTGTACAATTTTTTAAGAATTAGGAGAATAAATACAAACATTTGCACAAAAGGAAAAAGCGAAAACATTATAGGAATTTGTGATGCCTGTTGTGAATCACAGAGAGCTGCTGTCTTCAGAAAGCAGAGGCAGTGACTTGGGCTTCCTATATGTGACTGTGTGTGTGTGTGTGTGTGTGTGACAGAGAGAGAGAGAGAGAGAATGGGGACTGAACCCACAGACAGGCTATACCCCCAGCCCTTTTATTTTTTATTTTGAAACAGGGTCTTGCTAAGTTACTGCATACTGGTCTTAAACCTGCGATCCTCCTATCTCAGCCTCCAAGTTCTAGGGTTACAGGTGTGCACCACCACGCCCAGCATGACCTGGTGTTTTAACACCGGCCTCTCACCTGCCCATGGTGCCTTCAGCAGAACGCTGACAGAGAATGAACACATTGTGCTTGGCAGGGCTCATAAATGAACCACGGCAGGTTGACAGTACATGGGTAAACTACTTTAAAATGTGTGGACATTGTAGAGATACCTTTCTATGTACTTTATTAAGTAGAAAACAGTCAATATCAGTGATCCAGATTCCAAATGATGATTTCAGTTATTCTTTATTTGACCATTTGTATCATTCAATATTGATTTACTAGTAGTGTACACATAATTTTTCTCTAAAGAGGAATATTTCCTTTCTATAAATATATAAATCAAGTTTGAGAAAAAGTATTCTTAGGATGATTTAAGCGCGTTTTAAATCCCTAGCATGTATTTTGAAAACTTAAGATGGTTGCGAGCCGGGCATGGTGGTGCACGCTTGTAATCCCAGCATTCGGAAGGCTGAGACCGGAGGATCCAGGTTCGAGGCCAGCCTCAGCTACCTACTGAGACTCCGCAACTTAGTGAGACTCGGTTTCAAAATAAAGAATAAAAAATAGGGCTGGGGGTATAGCTCAGAGGTAGAATGCCCCTGAGTTCAATCCCCAGGACCGCAAAAAAAGAAAGAAAAAAGAAAAATTAAGATGGTCGCAATGATTAATTAATGCAATATTTAAAGCATAATGCTCTGAATTCTCTTTGGCTCATTGTGGATCCGGGCTGAGCAGGAGCCTGGAGGCCCCTGGATGCAGTGCTAACTTTGAACTCTAGGTCTCTAACAAGCGAAGATCCGCATCCTGGGCTTTTCATTTTTAGTAACTAAATGTGAAGTCACTTGGATTTTTCCACACCTTTGTCCTTTTTGTTTGCCCCTTAAGTCTTAGTCACGTGATTCAGTTAGAAACTCATGTGCTAGCTGACACACAGTAGGCAGTCAGTTATATTTGTTTAATGAAAGGATGAGTGAATATAAATTAACATGTAACCACATATCATGAGTAACAGGTACTATAGTCTCTTGTTCCTTTTCAAGTTTTTTTTAATATCATATTTTCTCCATTAAAAATCATATATATGTAAATATATATACATATATATATATATATATATATATATATATATATATATATATATATACTGGGGATTGAACTCAGAGGCATTCTACCTCTGAGCTATACCCCCAGCCCTATTTTATTTTTATTTTGAAACAGTGTCTTGCTAGATTGATGAGAGTCTCACTACTTGCTGAGGTTGTCCTCGAACACGCGATCCTCCTGTCTCAGACTCTCAAGTACTGGGATTACAAGCATGTGCCACTACACCCAGCTAAAATCATATTTGAATAACATTTTTACTAGAAAGTTGAATAAATTCTAATTTACTGAATTGATTAAGTGAATATTAAGTGTTTACTTTGTGCCAGGCACAGTCTAGTTTTTTAATTCTCAAGCACTTAACTGCATCTTATTTATAGTAAACACAATTTTGCCTTGCATAATTCCACTCCTAGTCCCTGGAGTTTTCCTGTTGTTCTTTCTCTCTAGTTAGGATAGTGACAAGTTCATGTGAGACACATTTATGACATTTGTGGACATTTACTATTCTCACTTGGTTTACTGTACTGGCTTCCAATGTAGTCTTTGTGTTTCTGTTTTCCTTTCCTTTTCTCCTTGTCCTCCTTGTCCTTCTCCTCCTCCTCCTCCTCCTCCTCCTCCCCCTCCCTCCCTCCCTCCCTCCCTCTCTCTCTCTCTTTTTCATAGTACTGGGGATTGAATCCAGGGGCATGCTACCTCTGAGCTATACCCGAGCTCTATTTTATTTTTATTTTCAGACAGGGTCTCACTAAGTTGTGAGGGTCTTGCTAAGTTGATGAGGCTGGCTTTGAACTTATTATCTTCCTACCTCAGCCTCCCATGTACTGGGGTTACAGCCATGTGCTCTGTATTTCTTTTGAATAAATCTTATTGTGTATATTTGAAGGATATGTGTTCTGGGATGTTACTATACTGGAGCAAATGAACATACCCATCACCTCATTGTTACTCACTTTTTTTTTGTTTTTGTGGCAAGAGCAGCTAAGATCAGCCCATCGAGTGTGAACCCTAACCGCAGTGCAGTTTTGTGAACTTGGTCCTCAGCTGTGCATTTGCTCTCCCCCTACCTACAGGATCTTATAAGAAATAAACATCATGTTGACCTTCTGCTCCAGACCTTCCAGTTACTCCCATCTCAGTCTGAAGCAAAGTCAGAATCTGTCCTGTGACGTGGGAGGTCTTGCTGGATCTGGCCTTCCATGCCTTGGAGGTTCGGATCTCCTTTCCAATCTCTCACCTTCCTCACTCGGGTTGGGTCCTGAGACTGGCCACAGGTGCTCCTGCTGGAGCGGCTCTGCCCTGGAGGCTCCCTCTGCCTACCATGCGTCTCTGGATCTCTCCCTTTCCTCCTGAAGTCTTTCACCATGTTTTAAGTTTCTTTTTCCCTACAGCAGTTATCCCTTAGTATACTTGTATAATTTATGGGCTTAGTATTTGTCTCTTCCCCACTCCACTGCTACAAGAATGTTGCTTTTGTTTGGCCCATAGAACAGTACCTGCCAAATGGTAGCTGCTCAGTAAATATTTGTGGAGTGAATGAATTTCTTTATGAAGAGATTTAAATTCATTTTCTGTGAAATGATTGCCTGAGTTGTGAAATTCTTTCAACAATGAAGCAGTAATAATGCCAATGATGATGAAAATGACAGTAGCTAATTATTGAGTATTTGCCTTATGCTGGGCATCTGTAATAAGGAACATTAATGATGCTGAGGATCATGGTAATGACAGCTAACTGGGCATTTTGCATTACCAAATCAGTTAAGTTTCAAATGAGCCCTATGAGGGTAGTACTACTATTATCTCAATTTTCTAGTTAGGCAAGAGAAGTAACTTTCCCAAATCATGCATTTAGTATGGAAAAAGATGAAATTTTGATACTAGAATTGTAAAAAGAACACTCTGGTGTGAATTTGTATTAGCCCACATTTTTTCTCTTCTGTTCAGAGCTCCTGTGTCCATCAGGAACTTTTCCTTGTGGTTATGATGATGACTGTCCGAAGGATGAGGGTTACTGCTAGGGACACTCTTGATTTGTAGATACATTCATTTCTTAGGATAGGCACAAATTCTGCTTTAAAAGTGCTTCTATTTCTACTTCCAGGGGTGGAGAAAAAGAAATTTTGTCCAGCCTAGAAGCAAGGAAAATAATTGGAGGCGCATACCTGTAGACCTTCTCAGCCATCGGGCTTTCCTGCTTGTTTCTGTTTCCCTTCACTTTGACCCTCCTGGGTTCCACCATCAGAGGTCCTGGGAGCTGCTTCATTATTTTCAGGGAAGGATTTGTTCACTCCATCCCAGAAAGGGAGCTCTCTGCTCTTTACTTAAGAGGCTCCCAAGGAGGCTATATCTGTTACTGTACCCACAACTACGCCCCAACCAGTAGCACAGATCAATCAGGTTGTTTTCTTTGTGCACAGAGGTGGCTTAGAAAAGGACCTATGTCTGTTGATTCCTCCCATGCCCCTTCTACGTGAGACTTTCAAATGACAGTTTTGTATTTTTTTTTTTTTTAAACAACCCATGTTCATTCACATTCAGCCACTGTTGGTTAAATACTGGAAGCTTGGTTTCTGAAAGAATTATGTGAGAATAGGGTTTTCTTTTTTTATTCTGAGCTCTTCCCTTTTCTGATAGTTCTTAGAAACATCCCAGTTTCTGATTGACTCAGAAATGAGAGTCATCTGCTTGTAACTTTAACGAGGTCACTTTGATACCTTCCAACTTTCTGGAAGCACAAGTCTAGTTTCCCATGCTGTAATGATTGTGGGAATTGGTCTGTCGTTGCCAGAGGTTTTTCTGGCCAGGGAACTTCTCTTGCCAACAGTTTCCTCCTATGAGTATTTCTTTTATGTCTGATCAATCAGGAAGTGGCAGTTGGTTCTCATATTCATCTCTCTTTTTGAAGAAGGTCGCATAGTTAAGGGAAGGGGAAGAGCAGGTCCTTACATTACACACACACAATCATCAACTTCATTGTACTCTGAAGGTTTCAAAGGAAAGAAATGTTTTTGGCTAACTGATGTTCTGTTCTGTCTGGAGCTCTTATTGACTGGATTATTTTGGGAGTTTCTTTCAGCCATCCATTTCTAGAATACATAATTAAATGTGACTTTATGGTTTGCCTAGGGGATGATTCAAGAAAGAATCGTTGTAACATTATTACCCTTTTGCTTCATCTTTCCTTCCTAGGATTTTTCTGGTATATAACATCAACCCCCTTTTGTCTCTTGCAGTTTGTTTTCTTTACCTTTGTCACTAAAGTATTCATTAGTTAATTAATTCAACATTCTTTTCTCTCTGTCTTTTTTTTTTTGTGCACTTACACATGCCAGTCACTGTCTGGTATATTGAAGATATAAAGATTAAAAAAGGGGCTCATTGTTTAATGGTGATATATAGCTGGAGGTAGAACACAATAAGATTAACAGCTCAAAGTGTGATACAGTGACTTAACAGTGTGTCCAGTATGGTGAAATCGAAGAAGGAGACCCTAGGCTTCTGGAGGATGGGTGAGTGTGGGAGTTTTAGCTAAATATTAGTTGTGTAAGCTAAGAGAATAATATTGTTAAAAAAAAAAAAACCTGTAAATTTGGGCTGTACTGTAGAGGCGGAGTGAGGGTATGAAAACCATATACTCTGAAAACTAGCTCAGGGAACTGGTGTATTAATATTCTATATATGCTCAAAAAGAATTGCTTCCTCCAGTTGTTGGAGTTTATATATTTCAATGAGGAGTTACATGTTTTATATGTTCATTATATCAGGTGTGTTAATCATGGGTTTCAAAGCAGGTATACTTACTAAATTTTGTCTGTTTTCCCTGCCAGTCATTGACAAGTGTGTTGAAATCTCCCATTGTGATAATATATTTGTTAATTTCACCTTGTAGTTTTATAAATCTTTTTTTAGATATTTTGAGGCTTTTACATATAAATTTAGAACTTTTATATCTTCTTAGGGAATTGAAATATTTCTCATTATGATATGACTTTCTTTACTGAAGGATGTAATGGTGAACATGGATTAAAGTTATGTGAAAATGTGGTCAGTGCTGGGCTGGGAAAGATGGGTACTGTTTCTGATATTGGTACTGTCAGAAAGGTGGTGAGCATAACCACTGGCTCTGGAGGTGTTCAAGAAGAGGCTGTAGAAATTGTTCCAAGAACTATATTAAAATCTTGTTGGGATGGGTAGGAAATGGGGTGGGAATTGGGGAAGGATTAAATTAGACCTGTGTATATGTATGCCTCTACCAGCTTGTACCTCACAAAGATGTATGATTACAATGCACCACCAACAAAAAAATTAAAAATTAGCCGGGCGTGGTGGCGCACGCTTGTAATCCCAGCATTCGGGAGGCTGAGACCAGAGGATTCGGGTTCGTGGCCAGCCTCAGCTACCTAGTGAGGCACTCCGCAACTTAGTGAGACCCTGTTTCAAAATAAAGAATAAAAAAATAGGGCTGGGGGTATAGCTCAGAGGTAGAATGCCCCTGAGTTCAGTCCCCAGTACTGCAAAAAAAAAAAATTAAAAATTAAAAAAATCATACGTACACAATGAAATCTTACTCAGCCATAAAGAAGAACAAAATCATGTCATTTGCAGGGAAATGGATGCAACTGGAAAACATTATGTTAAGTGAGATTAGTCAGTCACAAAAAGTAAAAAATCATATGCTCTCCCTAATATATAGAAGCTAGGGAGAAAGTGGGACATGAGAGGAACTCTAGATGAAGAAGGAAAAACCTTAGATGAACAAAGAAGGTGACTTAACTGAAGGTGATGGGGGGAGGAGGAACACCCTAATGCATATGATGTACTTTCACAAACATATCAAAGTCAATCACTAAACTGAACCTGGGAAGGAGGGAGGATGAGGGAATGGGGCGGGAATTGGGGAAGGGTTAAATGAGAAACGTGTGCATGTATGCCTTTAACAGCTTGTACCTAACAAAGATGTATGATTACAATGCACCAATTTAAAAAAATAAGCAGAAAATGATATGAAAAAAATTAAAAAAATCTTGTTGGGCTTTTAATATCAATGACTGCTTACATCTTATAAATGATTTACATACTTTGCTTCTTCCTACTCTGCCCCTTCCCATTCTCTCCAAACTCAGTTCCAATTCTTTATATGTGCAGGATGGTATGATTGCTTTTTTGGTTCTCATACACGTTGTGTTTAAGGAATAGGACACATCCTTAGAACCAAAGTTATTCCAGCTGGGTTTGGTGGCACAGGTCTGTAATTTCAGTACTTGGGAGACGGAGACAGGAGGATCACAGGTTTGAGGCCAGCCTCAGCAACTTAGCAAGGTCCCTCAGCAACTTAGTGAGACTCTGTTTCAAAATAAAATATCAAACAGGGCTGGGGGTATAGCTCAGAGGGAGAATGCCTTTGGGTTCAATCTCCAATAGCATAAAAAAATAAAAAAAAATTAAAGTCACTCCTAATTCCTATGGCTTTACCTGGGCTATCAGTAAATGAGAATAGACTCGAATGTTTACATAAGCATACCATGATTCGTAGCAGTGGTTCCCATTTTTCTCAATGGCTAGTCCATTCGTGTGGGGTCTCAGTGGCATTCAGTAGGAGTCTGTATTTCTGTGGGAATGAACAGGCACAAAGAATGAGTAGAATGTCAATGTCACTTATTATGTAATTTTTATGTGCTCTAAATAAGACTATGTTTTTTTTTTTTATCATTGTGTTTGGATTCTTAAGATGTCTTGACTAATTAGAGACACTGACCTTTCCTTCACAGCATTTTTATTTTAGTATGATGTGATATTTTTAGGACCGTTTGAAGTCTTTCATATTCAGTGTTACAAACTGAACTTGGACATCCTGTAGTTGGGTTTGCTTTCTCTTGATCCAATGTGACTTCCTGTTTCTAAGAAAACAGTTTCTAAAGACTCTTAAAAGGAATTTCTTGCATGCCTGGAAGCTCTTGTAAAACCACATTTTAGTAAACCAGCATGAATGAAGTATATATATAAAAAAAAAATCAAAGAAAAAAATGGTACTGCTAGACTAAATTAGCATTTTGTTTTGTGGAACTTGGATCCCACAGAAACATCTGGTGATTTAGGAAGTGACTACTTCTGGTAACTAGATAAACCAGGAACCAAGAGTTTCATTTTGATTTGATTAATCCTCCTAGTTCAAGGGACTTGTGCTGTGCTGGAGTTGATGGCTGCTAACAAGTCTTGTAAATACTTAAAAAAAGAAAAACAGCCTGGCCTTGATGGCACATGCCTGTAATTCTAGTACTTGGGAGGCTGAGACAGGAGGTTTGCAGGTTCAAAGCCAGCCTCAGCAACTTACTGAGACCCTCAGCAACTTAAAGAGACCCTGCTTCAAATAAAAAATAAAAATAGGGCTGAGGTGTAGCTTGGAGGTAGAATGCCCCTAGGTTCAATCTCTAGCACTTCCCGACACACACACACACACACACACACACACACACACCCCAAGGAAAAGAAAAAAAGTTGCTACTTGGATGTCTCCCTTTAAATGAATTCACATACATGTAACCAGTTCATATGCATTCTTACAATATTCTGGAAAACCCCCAATTATTCCCAGCATTCAGTCCAAAGAGAGCTGAGTTAGTGAGTCTTTGGTACTTAGGTTTTTCTCTGAGAACATTGGACTCATGTCTCTCTGCTGTCAGTTAGAGACCCAGCTTTTCTCTCTTGGAATCATCCTGGAAATTAGCTTTTCATAAATACTTCAACAGGAACTAAACGAGTTTTTTTTTTTGTTGTTGTTGTTTTTTTTTTTTTTTTTTTAACTATGAAGGCAGTTTATTCATTTGACTGCTATGGCTAGGCATTATTCCAGAAGCAGAGTTTATGAAGCAGAACAATACAGACAAGCTGTTTGATTTTATTTATCAATTAAGCACTTGTGAAGGACTTACTATGTGTCAAGAACTGCATACAGTTAATTAATTAATGGTACTGGGGGTTGAACTAAGGGGCGTTCTCCCTCCAAGCTACAATCTCATCCTCTTTTATTTTTTATTTTGAAACATTCTCCCTAGGTTGTTGAGGGTCTTGCTAAATTGCTGAGGCTATCATCGAACCTGTCCTCCTGCTTCAGCTTCCCAAATACTGGGATTACAGGCATGTGCCTCTATGGTGGACTTATCCTTTATCCTTTATAGGTGTAAAGAAGGAGACCCAGCCGGGCGTGGTGGCGCACGCTTGTAATCCCAGCATTCGGGAGGCTGAGACCAGAGGATCCGGGTTCGAGACCAGCCTCAGCTACCTAGTGAGGCACTCTGTAACTTAGTGAGACTCGGTTTCAAAATAAAGAATAAAAAATAGGGCTGGGAGTATAGCTCGGAGGTAGAATGCCCCTGAGTTCAATCCCCAGTACCCAAAAAAAAAAAAAAAAAAAAAAAAAGGAGACCCATAGCTGCCTGAGTAGGAAGTGGGTGATCCTGAGTTTGAAATCCAGAGAAACATAACTACCTCCTCTATGGGCACTCCATAAGCTTGAATAGATTCCTTGTTAAACACACATGGAGAAAAAAAAGGAAAATAAAAACAATGGGTAGTCTGACCACTCACATATATGTGTGTGTGTATGTGTGTGTGTGTGTGTGTGTGTGTGTGTGTGTCTGTGTGTGCACAGGCATGTATTTAAGCATATACAATACCGTATTGATTATTTACCTCTTATTATCACAATGTATTATAGATATTTTGGAGGCCAGTGTATTTTATTTATAAGGATTTTAAATAGCTATCCAGTGTTCCATGGTTTCTCTTTGTCCTAATTTATCTAACTAGTTTTCTACCACTTAACAATGTTTCCTAGTTTTGTTTCATAACCTTTGCATTACTGAATATCTCTAAAATAAATATTTTTACAAATCCATGATTACTAAAAAGTTTCTCAGTGAAGAACGATATTAAAAACTTGTAATATTTATGTAATATCCCTGTGCAATCTATGGTTTGTAAATATGACGATGTTAACCATGTAAACATGCTTTTCCTTCTAGATTAGTGGATGACAGGTGTGTGGTGCACCCAGAGGCTGGGGACCTTGCCAACCCTCCCAAGAAGTTCAGAGGTAAGAAACAAACAGATAGATATTTTAATTATGTGACCTAAGAGGGCAGATTATTTTTGTATCTTCAATAAGTAATGTTAAAACTTTATTTAGCTGAGTATGGTGGCTCACGTGTGTAATCTAGTACCTGGTGGGGATGGGGCTGAGACAGAAGGGTCGCAGGTTTGAGGCAAGCTTCAGCAACTTAGCAAAACACTGTTTCAAAATAAAAAATAAAAAGGGCTGGAGGTGTAGCTCAGAGGGAGAATGCCCCTGGGTTCAATCCCCAGCACCAAAAAAGAAAAAAAAAAAAAAAGCTTTATTCAATGTGGAACTTTTATATATCACTAGACAACTCTTTCAAAAATTTCCCCATTGTTTTTCTTTTACACATTAAGAGATTTATAATGAAAGAATAATTTCAATTTTTGTTTTGCTGGACAATAGTCTATCTGTTGAAAGGAAATCTCGGTAATTAACTGTGAAAGACTACTTTTCAAGCCAGCAAATTCAGACAAATAATATTTACTTGTGTATTTCTGTGGTGGTTGTATTCTAAATGTTATAGTGCTTCATTGTCAGCTCGTTCATTTATCTTTGTAACATCTCTGGGAATACGAGAGTGATGTGTTTTTGAGGGCTTTTAAAATGCACTCTGGGTGGCATATAATAACTAATAATTGTCTTAGATGTCCTTTCTAAGTGTAATTTTAGAAGTAGCTTGCTAATCTCCTCAACCAAGAAATTGGTCATAGTAGGGGATTGATTATAACTCAACTGTTTCAAAAGGATTCATGTAATCTGTAGAGAGTCATAGAAAACTAAAACCAGTAATTAAAAGCTTGCTCAAATCAGTTCCATAATTTGTGTGTACTTATAAAAATAAATTTCAAGCAGCATTCATCTTGAACACTCTCTATGCACTCATTCTCACAAATGTAAAAAGCAACTTTAATGAAAGATTTAAAAAAACCTGTAGAGAGTAGAAGAGACCCGGTAGAGCCACATGCCCAAGTGTTAAAGTGCTGCTTGATGCCCTGGGCGGCAGGGGGTGGAGCTGAGGGGGGGGGATTTAACACTAGGGCAGCAGTTTCACTCTCTCTGATAGGTGCTTTATGTACAATCTCTTTCTCTCTCTGCACTGGGGATTGAACTCAGGGTCATTCTACCTTTGAGCTATACCCCCAGCCCTTTTTTCTTTTGAAACAGGGTCTCTCTAAGTTGCTGAGGCTGGCCTCAAACCTGCAATCTTCCTGTCTCAGGCTCCCAAGTACTGGGATTACAGGCATGTGCCACTGTGCCCAGACCAAATCTTGACTATTTTAAATAAAATTAATGTCAGATGTGGTGGTGCACATTTGTGATCCTAGTACCTAGGAGGCTGAGACAGGAGGATTGTAGATTTGAGGCCAGCCTCAGCAACTTGAGGCTCCGTTTCAAAATAAAAATAGGGCTGTGGATATAGCTCAGAGGTAGAATTCCCTTAGGTTGGATCCCCAATACCACCACCAAAAAAAAAAAAAAAATTTTGTAAAAGTTAATATTCAGCTGTGAAGTCCTATGAGCCTAGTGTCTTTTCCAACGGGAGACCCCTAAGTACCACTCCAAGTCTTTCTATGCTGTCTGTCTATTTATAGTTTCCTTACTTTAGAGTCATTTTGTTAATGCATATTTTACTAGGAAATCTCATATTTTCTCTGGGTTTCCAGTTTGATACAACAGGTTTCCCCTATTTGACTTTTAAATTTTGCCTCTCTGGTAGATTTTTACAAAATTCTTAATCTTATTTACTAATGATATTTTGCATGAAAAAATTTAAAAAAATATGTCTTTGCTCACCTTGTTTTTGACTGAAAGAAGTGTCCTTGACCATTTCTCATGATAATATTAAGTGAATTTAATTAATTTTTGCTTATTAAGATGGCTTTGAGGGTTGGGGTATATCTTAGTGGTAGAGCACTTGCTGTTTATAAGGTTATTTCTTAGCCAGGCATGATGGTGAATGCACACATGTAATCCCAATACTTGGGATACTGAGATAGAAGGATCTCAGGTTTGAGCCAGCCTCAGCATCTTACAGAGACCCTCAGCAACTTAGCAAGACCCTGTTTCAAAATAAAGAAGGCTGGGGTGTAGCTTAGAGGTAGAATGCCCCTGGCTTCAATTTCCCCTGGCTTCAATTTCCAGTGGGGGAAAAAAAAGTATATTTCTTTTTCCCTAAACTTATAACCTTGCAGGGAGAGTGACATACAGAATCCGTGTTCTTTCAGTTTAGACATGTCAGTTTGGATAAGGAACCCAAGTTTCTCCCCAAGTAAAAAAAGCACAAAACAGGCTTTGAAAGATGAAACCCCCCTGGAAACACCCATGAAACTATTATAGGGACACTCCCCTGACCCTGGGCAAGTGAGGTCTTTCCCCAGAAGGCAAAATCAATAGTCTTCAGGGAGGACGGACTCAACAGTAAAACGACCACACATAGGTTGCTAGCACTCAAGAGCAACCTGCTAAAGACTATGCAATAAGTGTGTGTAAAATAATTTAAAAGATAATAGAGAGCGGAGAAACCGTAATGGAAGAGAACACAGAATGAATGGAGGACATGCAGGTTTTAAAAAAAAAACACATGAATTAGCATGTTATATAAAGCTAAAGAGAGAATTAGTGTTCTGGAAAAGAGATCTGGGGAAGTCACCCAGCGCACAGCACAGAGACAAGTAAAGAAGGAAAATATGAGCGAGTCCTGGCAAGCTGGGGGATGGATTGAGAAGGTCCAGCAGGATCTAATTGAATTCTCAGAAGGAGAAACTAAAGAGGATGGGAGAGACAGTATGTGAAGGGAGGTGGGGAAGGGCTTTGCTAAGCTGGAGAAAACCCAGTATTCCCCAGGAGGAAGGGGCACGTTGTGTTTAGAGTCATGATGATAAATGAAACCAAAGCCACTGCCAGGCCTTCCTTTGGGAACTGAAGAGCATAAAGACAAAAGAGAAAAGTTTAAGAACACACTGGAACAACACTGCATTTGTAACAGGAAAAAGCAGGAGGTTCAGGTTTGGACTGCACCGCTCACTGGTTGTGTCATCCTAAGTAGGTCATCTTACCGTTTGAGCCTCAGAGGACATCTGTCATTGGCCTGTGGGAGTGGGTGTATAGCGAGAACAATGCCTGCCACGTAAGGTGTTGTGAGCCTTGAAATCTTCCCAGAGAAATCAACGTAAACGTGTTTTAGGTCATTATACACACAGTAGTTAACTTCTAATAGAAGACTCGACCCTTACATTATAACCTTTTCCAGAGCAGAAATTTCTTTCATTTTATTATTTTTGTGTTCCCGGTCAGTAGGCATCCTCCTCCCCCATGTGCCCCATGGCACATTTGCACTTTTGGATGAGACAAGCAAACTTTTCCTGTGATCATGGTTCCCAGGGGTGCCCCAGATTCCTCTGCTGTGAGCCTGAGCAGCCTATGCCTCTGTCAGTCAGGAGGGATTGTTCTTTCAAAGGTAAACATTAGGTTTGGGACTGCCCTTGCTTTGTCCCATCAAAATGAATTGCTTTAAAGTGCAGAGATTATTTTAGAGTATGTGAGGGAACTCTGAGGCAACAGATCTGTGCCCAAGAGGTAATATATTCTGATACTTGGTATCATATTATTCAGGGGGCACTGGTTCCAAGTATGAACCTCTGCTGCAGGCGCTCCATCCCTCTTCAGGAACACCAGCTCTTCCTGTACTCTATGATGCTGTTGGTCGTTGCCCTGCTGGTTCACTCCCATTTTTGACCTCCAATTTAAGACTAAACCATTTATTTTACTCTATCACTGGAAAAGGAGGTCCTTTCCTATTGGAGACTCAGAGATCCCTTTTGTCTAAAAGCTCAACTCTTCTCCCCAAATTCATGGAACCCCACCCCTACAGAGTCCCCAAGGAGGATTTCCTGGCTGGGCTGGCTTCGGACCTGGTTTACATATAGTCCACAGTCAGGAGCAAACCCTGTTGCCCCCAGTGCTTTGTTCTTTGATGTAGGTTTTCTTTTACAGCTCTTGCCTTAGACCACTTTCTTTCTGCCTGGATATGTTCCCCTCTTTGCTTTGGCTGTAAAAGCCATTGCTGGTTCATAGAACTTCCAGAATCACTGCCCCAGCATTTCCAGACTCTGCCAGCTTTCCAGAGCACCCTTCCTTATTGTTACTTTTTGGATAACACCAAGAAACAACAGTTTACCAGCTACACCTCAGTTCCTCTTGCCCCAGCTGCACATTTGTGGTGTGTGTGTGTGTGTGTGTGTGTGTGTGTGTGTGTGTGTGTGTGTGTAACTGGATATTGAACCCAGGGACATTCTGCCTCCAAACCACACCCCCAAACCTATTTTATTTTATTATTTTTGAAACAGGGTCTTGCTAGGTTGCTGAGAGTCTTGCTATATTGCTGAGGCTGGCCTCAAACCTATGATCCTTCTGTTTCAGCCTCCCAAGTACTGGAATTACAGGTGTGTGCTACCACGCCTGGCTCACACATGATATTCTTAATTTAAGAGATTTTTGTTTTTCATACTCATGCTATGATTTGTTTAAGTGAGTTGTAATATTTTAGAGCTTTTAGGCAATTAAAAGTAAATCCAGTACAAGTACTCCAATTTTTTGAAGGAGGTACCAAGGTTCCAAGTAGCTTAAAATGGTTCTTCTGAATACACACACTTGCACAGTGAGGTGTTCTTTTGAGTGTGCCTCACCTATGAACAGAGGAAACCAAGCTCCAACGAATAAATAATTTCTAAAGGGCTACTTAAGCCCTGGAGGACAGCTATTTTTCAATAGAAACCACACAACAAGAATAATACAAACTGAAGCACAGTGGCCTTAAGTGAGTAAAATTCCTAGATCAGATATTCCCTATTTTTAAAAGATAAACTTGAGATTTTGGAATAAGCTTGGATCTATGGAAGAGTTGTAAGGGCAGTGCAGAGCATTCCCTCTACCCTGTCTCCTCCAGTATTTGCATCTCATATACCCATGGGGCATTTGTCAAAACTGAGAAATCACCATTTGCATCTTATTATTAGTATTATTATTAGTATTGACAGTACTATTAGTAGTATTAGCAATAGTGACCGAGTTCCAGACCTCGTTTGGATTTCACCAGTTTTTCCCAAGATCTCAGGTTGCATTTGGTCATTGTATTTCCTTAGTTCACTCTAGTCTCTGGTAGTTTCTCAGTCTTTCCTGGTTTTTCATGACCTTGATACTTTTGAAGGTACTGGCCAGTACACTCTAGGTTGTCCCTTGGGCTGGGTCTGTCTGATGTCTTTGCCTTGATTAGACTGAGGTTAATGTTCTGAGAAGTGCACCACAGAGGCAAAGCGCCCTTCTCTGCATTGTAGCAGGAAACCCTAACGTCAAGATGTATCACGGCACTTATTTTTTGAGATATGACCTAGCTCTCCCCTCACACTACATTATGATAGTTATTTTGTGTTCTTTGGGTTTTTCTCCACCCCCCCCCCCCACAGGTTCTTTGTGCACCTCTCCTCCATTCTCCAGAAAATCCTTCTCTGAGAATGGAATTTTCCAGAAGTCTATGCATGTGGATCCATGTGATCTGCCTTCCTTCCTCTTTTCTTTTCTTATTTCGATACTGTATGGTGAACCTAGAGTCATTCTACCTCCAGCCCTATTTTATATATGTGCGTGTGTGTGTGTGTGTGTGTGTGTGTATATATATATATATATATATTATATATATATATAATTTTTTTTGGTACTGGGGATTGAACCCAGGGGCATTCTACCTCCAAGATACACCCTCTGTCTTATTTTTGTTCTTTATTTTGAAACGGTCTCACTAAGTTGCGGAGGGCCTCACTAAGTAGCTGAGGCTGGCTGCAAACCCGGATCCTCCTGTCTCAGCCTCCCAAGTACCAGGATTACAAGTGCGCCCCACCACACCTGGCTTTTATATTTTGTTTAGAAACAGGGTCTTATTAGGTTGATGAGAGTCTTACTACTTGCTGAGACTGTCCTTGAACCTGCGATCCTGCTCTCTCAGCCTCCCAAGTACTGAAATTATAAGTATGCGCCACCACGCCTGGCTCCAATTTTATTTTTTATTTTGAAGCAAGGTCTCAATAAGTTGCTGAGGCTGCTCTGGAACTTGTGATCCTTCTGTCTCAGCCTCCAAAGTATGGGGATTATAGGTGTGCACCACCACGCCTGGTTGTATGTGGCATTTCTGTTAGGAGGAGAAGCCGACATAAATGAAAGCAAGAGAGGTTTATGTATCCTTCTTTGACCATAAGAGTGAGAAAACACAGAAGCAATGGAGAAGCCAGGGAGCCAGTCCCCAGGAGGGCTGAGGGAAGAGAAGACAGCCTTTCCACGTGGCTGATTAGTTTCTCTCCAGGGTTGGGCCATTTGATCTAGAAAGTTCCAACTCTGAGACTCTGTAATCATTCCACACTTGACTATTTCACAATCCACCAAGCCTACCACAGGGCCTGTTCTGGCAAGTGGCCTGTCATTTCAAGGTAATAAGTCAGAATGCTTCAGGAATTGGAACTAAAATGAAGAATTTCTTATCTGTACAGTGCAAAAACAGGTGGTGAAAATCAGGGACTTGAGGGGAGATCAGCAAGACCAATTCTTGAACCCAATTCCTTCTCTTCAGGAATTCAGGGAAGACATTTTGAAGGCGGAGCATGGAGTTTACACCCTCAGGCACACAAATGGAAGAGTTCCTGCTAGGTTGTCACTTTGACTTTTTATGTAATTGAACATGTTAGCCTTTTCTAATACAATGATTCCCCCTATAAGCCACTTATAAATACTTCCTTCACTAGCTTAACAATTGCTTTGTTGAATTTCTTCAGATTTGGCATTAGTATGCCTTTTTTATTATTATTATGAAGACCAATTGTTCCAGATTTGAAATTGACTAATATTTATTGTGCATTTGATGCTTGATACACTGTGCTCAGGGTTTCCTATGCATTATTATTTAGCTACTACAATAATCTTGCCAAGTGGATAGAAGTGGTTGCTGTTCTTTTGCAGTAGAGAAAGGTAGGAAGAGGTCACACAACCAGCTTATGGTCACTGGCTTCATTAGTGGTGAAGCAGAGACTAAACCAAGTTGTAGGACTCCACAGCTGTTTGTTTCTACCTACTATACTGTTCTAGCTACTGAATTATGCTGCCTATAAAATTCTTCCTGTCGGCACTCTAAAGCCGCATAGACCACATCTAATCCTTCTTCCACACAAGAGCCGTTTAAGTATTTGTTCAGAATGATCATGTTTCCGCAGACCTTTTCTTCTACAGTCTTACATTTTCTTTAGTTCTTTTACTTGTGACCAGCTACGAATTCTTCAGGGATTTCTTCAGCCTTCATTATGCTGCCTTATTTGTTTTCTGGCTAGGCACCTGTTTGTTCACTTAACTCTTAGCGGTATAGGAAGAACTGAACACAGTACAGTTGGGGTTATTCTGATGAGAATCTCTGTCTTTCCTTCCTTCCCTTTTATTTGTTGTCTTTTTGTCTTTTGTGGTACTAAGGATTGAACCCTGGGGCATTCTTCCTCCAAGCCACACCCCTAGCCCTTTTTATTATTTTACTTTGAAATAGGATCTAAGTTGCTGGGGGTCTTACTAAGTTGCTGAGGCTGGCCTTGAACCTGCAATCTTCCTGTTTCAGCCTCCCCAGTACTGGGATTACAGGCATGCACCACCACGCCCAGCTTGAATCCTTGCCATTTCTGAAGGTTACATTTGAAGCCCAAGAGTCCTGAGTAGGATTCTGTCACTCAGCCCAAGTTTCTAGTCAACTCAAACTCCCAATATAGTAATTTGCTGCTCAAAGAACTTTAGAAAATTATAGTGGATTTCCAAGCCAACAACTACATGATTTCTGTTAAAAACCTTTGAAATTCTTCAGTTGAATGCTACTACTACTGTGTAGATCCTGGATATCTGTGGCACACCAGCATGCTAATAACTCTTGACTGCTAATCCCTATTATTAAACTCTTAAGTGGAAGTGGAAATTGGCTAATAAGTTTGCTCTCCTCTGTGGGGTTTCAGAGAAGGGCCAAAGGGGAGGTGAAAACAGATTGCCTCTTGGCTTCTCCCTTGGAACTAGTTAGGATTGTAAAAGTGCTTGAACTTTAAAAATACTTTAGTGTCAGCCCAGCATAGTGGCACATGCCTGTAATCCCAGTCCTTGGGAGGCTGAAACAGGAAAATTGTAGCTTCAAGGACAGCTTCAGCAACTTAGTGAGGCTCTCAGCAACTTAGTGAGACCCTGTTTCAAAATAAAACATAAAACAGTGCTGGACATATAGCTTAGAGGTAGAACCCCTCTGAGTTTTATCCCCAGTGCCACAAAAACAAACAAAAAACAAAACAAAACCAACAGAAATAACAACAACAATCACAACAAACTTTAGTCTCTATTGGATGGAAGTTCCTGTGGTTCCTAGTGATAAAATAGAATGACTTTGGATGTCTCTAACTGCTGTTGAAAGCAGCATTCATACAATTAATTGCACATCTAAAATATGAATGATGTGTGAACTCAATTGATTTGTGGTTTCGATTGTGAGATTTACCTCTCTCCTGAAAAAGTAAAAAGTCAGGGGCAGAAAGAAATAAAAAAATATGGTACCTGTGGTTTGGTGGTTTAGTGGGGGTGAGAGGAACTCTCCAACTCCCTCCCTTACAAATCATGCGTCCATGGGCCAATTTCATTAGCTGCAGGTTCCTGCGCAAAAAATCTCCCTTTTGTGTTGTGTGTGAAGGTAACTGTCCTTTAAACTCCTGGTAAGTACTGAATAAATATCCTTTTGTTTTGTTTTGATTCTGTGGTACTAGGGATTGAACCCAGCGGTGTTCTACCTCTAAGATACAACCCCAGCCCTATTTTATTTTTTATTCGGAAACAGGGTCTTACTAAGTTACTGAAGGACTTGCTATGGTACTGAGGCTGGCCTCGAACCTGCGATCCTCTTGTTTCAGCCTCCAAAGTACTAGGTTTATAGGTGTGTACTACTGTGCCTGGCTGAATAAATATACTTTTTCTGTTTTTTTTTTTTTTTTTTTTTTTTTTTTTGCGGTACTAGGGATGGAACCTGGGGGCATTCTACCTCCAAGCTACAGCCTCAGTCCTATTTTTTATTCTTTATTTTGAAACAGGGTCTCACTAAGTGGCAGAGGGCCTCACTAAGCAGCTAAGGATGGCAGCAAACCCGGATCCTCCAGTCTCAGCCTCCCAAATGCTGGGATTACAAGTGTGTGCCACCATGCCCGGCTTCTGTGAGCGTTTTGATATAATACTGAAGACCACTTTTCCCCGAATAGAAAGTCCTATGTGCTGAAGTTTCTTAACTCTGAGTGCTTATGCTGCTTTCCCCACATTACTTATTTCATCCTCAAATAGGCCCCTTTTACAGAGTGGGCAGCACACTTTGGGCAAGTGTGCTTGTTTAGAGCTGTTGGTGTTCAGCACTATATGACCTTGGAGTCCTTCAGCACTGATTTATTTAGAATATACTGTGCACAGTACAGCGTGTGATCCAGTTGTTAGAGTTCAGACAAGTCAGATATAAAAGCTGCTCTCAAGGAATTTATAATCTAATGAGGGAGATAAGATGTGCATATAAATAATTATTACTCAGTAGAACGAGATAAGGGCTAAAAAGGTATAGTGAAGGGACTGTGGGAGGGTGGAGATTTTAATTTCCTGTTCTGAATAATAAGGAGAGCTTCTCAATTAAGACAGTGTTCGGTCTGAAAGATTTGTACTTGTGGGGAAGGGACACACAGACTTCTCAGGCCTAAGCTGTACCTTTTCATGACAGTAATTCTTAGGGTAATAATGGGTAGGTAGAGCTACAGTGTATTTTTCTTTAAACAGTCATGAAATGTATGGTATTTTTCAAGTATAACAGACATGAAAGCACCAAGCCATTATCTCAATAAGTCTGGTTTTCTGCGAGTGATACACAAGTAAACCAATAATTGAATATGACTGTCACTGCTACTAATAATTCATAGATATTTAGTACTTACTACATGTCAGGGGCTTTTCTAACTGCTTTATATTTTATTAATATATGTAATTACTATTGGACCCTATGAGGTATATATTATTATTATAATAGTTATTAGTATCCCTATATATTAGATAAGGTGCTATAATAGAAATCTCTAAGTCCACCTAAAAACAAAAAACAAAAGAAAGAAAACCCAGTGGTTTATATAAATGAGAAGTTCTTTCTCTCCCACTTAATAGTTTGTAGGGGAGTGACCCAGGCTGTCATGCGCGCCCCTCAGCACAGGGTCTCCAGAGCTGCTCCAGAAGTCACCATTGCAAAGCGGGCGGGGTGAAGCTGGGGAGGTTGATTCTGCTCCAGGATACCTGCAGTGTCGCATACTTGCTCAAACCTCATGAGCATGTGGTATATTGAATTGAATGGTAGTCCTGCAAAAGATGCGTGCTTGTCCTGCTATTCAGATCCTGTTAAGTGTGACCTAATTTGGAGAAAGGGTCTTTGCAGTTATAATTAAGGACCTTAAGATGAGATCACCCTGAGCCTGGCGTGGTGGCACACACCTATAATCCCAGTACTGGGGAGGCTGAGACAGAAGGATCGCAAGTTTGAGGCCAGCATGCAGTAACTCAGTGAGACCTTGTTTCAAAATAAAAACCCAGAAAAGCTGGGGGTAGGGCCAGGGGTGTAGTTCAGAGGTAGAACACCTCTGGGTTCAATCTCTAAATAAATAAATTAAAATGATGAGATCATCCTGGATTATGTAGATGGGTTGTGAACCCAAGGACCAATGTCTTTGTAAAAGACAAGAGAAGAGGAAGGCCACGTAAAGACAGAGGCCGAGAGTGGAGTTTGTTGCCTAAGTCAGAGAGTGTGTACGGCCACTCTGTGGGAGAGACGAAAGCACTTTCTCCCAGAGCCTGCAGCGGGAGTGTAGCCCACCAACGTTTGACTTTGGATGCCTGGGCTGCATGACTACAGTGGATTACGTTTCTGTGTGTTAAGCTGTCAGTTTGTGGTGGATTTTCTGACAGTCATAGAAAACTAATGCACACACCTATGTCTTGCTGCGAGGAGGCAGAAGAACATGGTGGTTAGTAGATGACCAGATGCCAGCCGAAAGCTATCTAAAGGAAGAAGAGAGTGGATATGAGAGAGTTAGTATTCTCTGTCATAACCTGTTGCATAGATGAGGAAACTGAGGCACAGAGAGGTTCAGTAACTTGCTGGAAGTCATACAACTAGGAGGAAGCAAAGGTATGATTCCAGACCCTTAACCACTACTGTACTTCCCATAAGCCCCATTTCCAAATAAGAAGTAAAATTGGGCTGGAATGTAGCTCAAAGGTAGAATGCCTCTGGGTTCAATCCCCAGTACCACAAAAAGAAAACAAACAAACAAACAAACAACTCTTTGATGAATTAAATAGTAAACTATTCCCCCCCTCTCTAATTTTATCAATGCCTTAAGCATATTAAAAGGCATACTGAGCATGTGTATCTATGTTTATAGCTGCACAATTCACAATTGCCAAACTATGGAACCAGCCAAGATGTCCATCAACAGATGAATGGATTACAAAACTATGGGATATGTATACAATGGAATTTTACTCAGCCATAAAGAAGAATAAAATCATGTCATTTGCAGGGAAATGGATGCAACTGGAAAACATTATGTTAAGTGAGATTAGTCAGTCACAAAAAGTAAAAATTCGTATGCTCTCCCTAACATTCGGAAACTAGAGAGAAAGTGGGTCATAAGAAGGACTCTAGATGAAGAAGGAGAAACCTTAGATGAACAAAGAAGGTGACTTAACTGAAGGTGATGGGGGGGGGGAGGGAAACACCCTAATGCACATGATGTACTTTCACAAACATATCAAAGTCAATCACTAAACTGAACTTGAGAAGGAGAGAAAGGGAGGTAGTGGGGCGGGAAATGGGGAAGGGTTAAATGAGAGATGTGTGCATGTATGCCTCTACCAGCTTGTACCTTAACAAAGATGTATGATTACAATGCACCAATTAAAAAAAGCATACTGAAATGTCAATTCAGCTCATTAATATATGCTTTGTCTCATAATCAGAAGTATCTCCAGCGGGAGGGAGAGTGTTATAGACATACTTATTTTTAACTGGAAATATGTGTAAATCAAGACTATGCTCTTATGGTTTGTGGTAGGTGGGCCTTGATTTTCTCCCTTCTGAATATGAAAAAGATGAACAGAACTTTTATTTTGCTCATGAAAGTCTTCGTGCATCTCCTTAAAGCTTAATAATCATTAACTTTTCCAAGTTACCAAGAAGAGTTTTAGATAAAAGATCGATTTGCACATTGTGTATTCAAGACCAAGTAAACTGCCTTTGCCTCCCGGGAGCTGACTTAGTGAGTGAGCTGCTTAAAGATCTCTGATCAGTTGCCCTTGTTTATAGTTTGTGGTTTTAAAGGTAAATACAGCAATTTCAGAAGAAAGCAAACATTGCTGGCAGGTGGCAGTGTTTGTTTTACAAATGCTTGGAAGTGGTTAGAAAGTTTGTCTTTTAATAATAACCCAATAAAGCAGGTCTCACAAAGAGAGATCCCACTCCCAATGGCCATGCACTACTGATAAGTTCTCCAGCCTTGTTTCAGGGGGCTTCTTTGTTCTTTTTCTTTGTGGTGCTGGGGATGGAATCTGGGGGCACTCTACCTCTGAGCTACATCCCCAGCCCTATTATATTTTTTATTTTGAAACCAGGTCTCACTAAGTTGCAGAGGGCCTCACTATGTTGCTGAGGCTGGCTACAAATGTGTACCACTAACCTGTGATCCTCCTGTCTCGCCTCCCAAGTACTGGGATTACAAGTGTGCACCATCAGTATGCCTGGCTCTTGCCATTTTTAGCTGGGCGAAAAAAGATCTACACCCTGAAAGTGGAATTCAGTGAGTCTTGGGACCCTCTAATGTTTCACTATAGAACTGTGATGTGTGTGTGTGTGTGTGTGTGTGTGTGTGTGTGTGTGTGTGTGTATGTTCTATTGCATGACTTGGAGATGGTTAATCTTCAATTTCCAGAGGCTCTCAAGGGCCATGAAGAAGTAGAAAATAATAAACTTATCTATGGAATGCCTTATTTTGAGCTAAAATGGGTGTGTATATACATATATATATATTTATTTTTTTAATTGGTGCATTGTAATCATATATCATGGTGAGGTTCAAAGTATAATCATACATCACAGTGAGGTACAAACAACATGTTCACACTGCTTGGCGTATTCCCTGCACCTCCCCCTCCCCCTTCTTCACTCCCAGTGCACGTTAGTGAGATTGGAGTGATGCTTTCATAGATGGTCTTAGCACTATTTTAACTGTTTCCTTCATCAGTTCTCTGTTTCCCCCTCCCCACCTCCTATTCTACTCTTCTACTGGTCTCTCTCCTTATTTATCTGAAGTCTCTTATGTTTCTATTTTATCTCTAGTTTCCACATATGAGAGAAAACATAGGAACCTTGATTTTTCTGAGACTGGCTAATCTCACTTAGCATAATATTTCCTAATTTCATTTATTTTCCTGCAAGTGACACAACTTTGTTCTTCTTTATGGCTGAGTAAAATTGCACTGTGTGTATATACCATAGTTTCTTTTAACACCTACGTTGGTTCTATAATTTGGTCATTGTGAATTGTACTGCTACAGACATGGATATGATCTGGGTGTGGTGGCACACGTCTGTAATCCCATTACTTGGGAGGCTGAGACAGGAGGATCACAGGGTAAAGCCAGATTCAGCAATTTAGCTAGGTTCTGAGCAACTTAGTGAGACCTTGTTTCAAAATAAAAAGTAAGATAGGGCTGGGGGTGTAGCTCAGAGGTAGAATGTCCCTAGGTTCAATCCTCAGCAACACACACACACACACACACACACACACCCCAAAACATGGATATGCATATATCACTATATTATTCTGACTTAAGATGGATCAAAAACTGGTTTCCTAGACTAGTTTTTTCCAAAGGACAAAAGCTTTACTCTGAACGTTTGACCTTCTAGTTCCATTTAGGTATGCCACATAAAGCACAAGTTCAGCTTTAATTGTTGTAAGAAGGCTCACAGTTATGCAACTGGAACTCTGATTATATCTGCATAATTAAATACCCGGATGTGGGCAAATATTGGAAGGGAAGTAAATAAAATTGATTGTGTGGTTAGGTTGGGAGTTAGGTTCTGTAATGTAGTCATATACAAGAAAAAAACCCCAAGACCTAAAATGTCATGTTAAAAAAAATAATGTAAGCTGAGTGGGCATGGTGGCACATACCTGTAATCCCAGTTCTTGGGAGGCTGAGACAGGAGGATCACAAGTTCTAGGATAGCCTCAGCAACTTAGTCATAGAGTTTCAAGAGAAAAAAATATATATAGCTGGGGATGTGAGGTAGAATGCCCCTGGGCTCAAACCCCATTAACACACACACACACACACACACACACACACACACACACACACACACACATGACCGTCCAGTGGGCAAAGGTAAAAAGCAAAGCAAACAGCAATAGAATGTAACTAGTATTTTTACCTTAAAACAACAAAGAGAGAGTCCTTTATTCCTGTTTCTTGGTTACCCTTGTTTTCTTTCTCTGTATCTGACTGGCACTGTGAAATGCGAGGCAGGATCTCCACTCACTGGCTTTTGTGGATGAAAGCCAGGGTAACACCATAGCTCCCACTTTTACCCTAATTGCAAGATAGGTAACAGGGTTCTGAGGCTTCTTCCGATAGCCTGCCTGTCCCTGCTTTGCCCTCCTAAACAACGTTTATTATAGAGTGTGGAACCCAAGATTATGTCCTTTCCAAATACCCTAGTGCTTACTTGGAAAATGGTCACCTTTTGTGCAAAGGCTATCAGGAGAATTAATTATGTGGCCTATCAGCCCTGTTGTCACAGCATATAGCAATCAAGCAATGAATTAGGGAACATAAGAGGCCATAGGACAAAGGCCAATGGGCATCTTGCCTGGGGACCCCTGGGGCTCCTCCAGATCTTTTGAGGAAGGGTCTGCAAGTTCCAACGATTTTCATGATTTTAAGTCATTATTTGCTTCCTCTCTCATTCTTTCTTGAGCATATAGTGTCTTCCAGAGACCACATCAAGTCTGATGGTGTCAGGTCTTCGTTGGCTAATGAAATGTGTGCTTATGTTTTATTATCTTGTGTATTTCTTAATTCTAATTTGTGATACAATAACAGGAATAGCCCACAAGACACATGGCCTCTCTTGGTCCTCATTTAGGAGTGTGAAGACTTGTGCCCCAAAAGTTGTCCAGAGGAGCCTTTCATGAACCAGGAGTTAGGGATCAGCTTCACTGAGCTATGAGAAGCGCCTTGTGTTAGAATCAGCAGGTAGGCAAGGATTAGGTAAGAAGTGAAGTCAGGGAAAGTGATTAGAAATCAGGAAGTCAGGAGGCGGGACACAAGAGGGCTACAGGAGAAAGGCTATTTTCTGTAAGCTTTCTTGAGGGTCAGCCTTGTATCTTGACCACTGCAATTATAGTAGGATAGGTCTTTCATGAATATGTGTGAATGATCAAATTGTTAAATAGAAAGAGTGTTGAATCAAACAAAAATTTTGAGAAACACATAAGATGAGCCGTTTATCACAGGATTACTTGTAATGGAGGAAAATTAAATATAAAAAAGGAAAGCTGATTTTCTATTAAGAGGGAATTTAATGCTCTCACGTGACATTCAATGATAGTAGAAAATGTGAAGTAGAGAACAAAGCTTTCCATGAGACTATATAGATAATATGTTTTTAGTTATCGATTATATATACATATGTACTAGTCAGCTTTTTGTTACTGTGGTAAAATACTGACACAGGCTGCTTATGAAGAAGAAGAGGTTTATACTGTTAGGTCAGAGGGTATATGTTTTAATACTGGTTTAATACTATGTTTTAATACTGGTGTTGGTTATTGGGCCAGAATTTGGACTGCTATCTTTGTTTTTTTTTTTTGAGATAATTAAAGTGAAAGATTTTTTAGCAGTTGTCTTTTAAGTTGTTGAAAGGTCTGTTGTTGTTATTGCGACAACAAAGTTTGGAATTTATATATGACAGAACCCTATCACTCTTAGAAATTTTTGGAGGCTTTTTGGCTGGCAGAAATAGACAAGGTCTTTGAGGTAGTGTGGGGATAGGACTTACTCGGGGCATCCATGGGTGAGTGTGAGGCAGGCTAGGGGAAAGCCTGAGGGTAAGAAGGCCGATGGCCAAGGCCGGGGACTGTCTCTAAAGCCTTATTGGGGTTTGGTGGGAGGAAATATCTCAGGCTACGGGATTGACTTTGAGGGGGCAGTGGAAGAGGCAACAAAGGGGATGGATGTGGGATGAAGGCAGGACATTAAGAACAAGAAGAGAAAGGAGGTTGGGAGACCTGGGACAAAGGAGAAGGCGAGGTGAAGCTTAGAGAGAATGTCCCTACCGAGGAGTGGGACCGGGCAGCTGGGTATCACAGGAAATGAATGGGTGAAGGGATAATTCCATATTGCGCGGGGAAGAGGACCTATGGGCACTGTCAAGTAGATGTGAGACCCAGCAACTGGCAGAGGTCTGCTGGGGAGGGGGCTCGGGGGACTGGCCCACCCTGATGTGACAGGAGGGACAGTCAACTTGTGCCCACATGCAGGACATGGACCCGGTGGAGGCTTTGGCGACGGGCAGGCTCGTGCCCAATGTCCAGTCTTACCATACTTGAAGGAGGCTCCAGTGGCGTGTGCTGACGGCTCCGCTTGTCAGGCGCAGAGGGCTGCAGGGCAGCCGCCAGGAGCTGGAAGTTCTGTTTAGCGTGGGCGGCCCTATTAGCCTGTTTCTGTTTTTCCCGGTTATTGAAAACCCCTGAATGCTGTATTAATAAGGTCCTGTTGGGGAGTTAGGGACCATCTTCAAGCCTCTTCAGTTTTTTTTTTTTTTTAATGTTCAGTGCTGACTGGGTAATAAAGTAGGCATTAATTAAAAAGCGGCCCGTATCAGAGGAAGGGTCAAGTTTGGTGAATTGTTCCAGAGCCTCTGTAAGGCAGGCATGAAATTTGGCCAGGTTTTTGGAGGGATGAACAAATGGGTTTGGGAGGAAGGTGGACTGGGTCAGACTGCCCCCTTTTGACTTGTTATGGTGCAGTTGCATCCTTTATTTTGACTACCTGAGGTTACTTGTGAGGCACATGCCACTCGGCGCCATATACCTCCTGACCTAACATTCTAGCCTTTTAATGATGGTAATGGGCGTCGATTTTGGACCCAGCTAGAGGAGAGGGAAGCTAGGAATGTTAGGCTAGAGGGTTGAGGTCTGAATAAATTTGAGGAGATAAGTTATTAAATTGGACAGTAATAGATTTGACAAGTTTGGATACATTAATGGTAACAATGCAAAGTCAAACTGAGTAGATACCTAAGTGTTAAAATTAAGACCATCATAAATCTCACTAATTAAGTCAGTCTTAAAGCACTTATGACATAATATTTAGAGTTCAGTTTTGTGGCCTGAGATGTGGCACTCTTTAATCTTCCCTTGTGCACCATCTCGTCAGCTTCTGGATGAGGCTGGACAGGGTGCGTTGTCCTACTCAGGACCAGCTTGCTTGGCTTTTCAGATTTTTTTGTGAGCAGTCTATTGTTGTTTCTGGTGCTGTTGGCTCTAGGACTGCTGGCTTGGGTGGTTGTAATGAACTGGGATAGCTAAACTGACTGGTGTTCTGTCTAATACTCATACATTTTTTTTTTTCAGTACTGGGGATTAAATACAAGGGCATTCTACCTCCGATCTACACCCCTAGTTCTATTTTTAATTCTTTATTTTGAAACAGAGTCTCACTAAGTTTCAGAAAGCCTCACTAAGTAGCTGAGGCTGGCCATGAACCTGGATCTTCTGGTTTCAGCCTCCCAAGTACTGGGATTACAAGCGTGTACCACCACGCCTGGTTTTCATTTATACTTTTTAACATCTGGAAGCACAAATATAGCATTATAGTTACATAAGAGTTAACTTTCACTTTAGAAGTGAAATTTAGATGACCACAAAATACAGAGACAGTAGAAAACAGGAAATTATTGTAATAGAACCTCACTGTAGACCTTTTGAATAATTTGTAAATGAAACCATCTTTATCACACACGCAGCATTCTTCTCGTAAACTTCACCGTACCCAAACATTCTTCGGCATGCTCAAACTTTCTGCGACTTGCTTTTCGCCTTCTGAATTTATCCTGTTTCTTTCTTTGAGACAATCTTAGGATAAACTTTACTTACAGTGTTGAGATTCAAGGACATAGTACGGCATTGGCTCATTCTTGACTGTATCACAGCATGGTGGCCAACAGTTGGGGGAGGAAAGTGAGGGACCAAGTCAGGGACTTCATCTTTTTTCTCTTTTTGCCGTACTGGGGTTTCTACCTCTGAGCTACACCCTCAGCCATTTCAGAATTTTTTTTTTTTAAATTTATTTTGAAACAGGGTCTCACTGAGTTGCTGAGGCTGGCCTCAAACTTGTGATCCTCCTGTCTCAGCCTTCCAAGTACTGGGATTACAGGCCTGCAGTACTATGCCCTGCTTCTAGTGATTAAATCTGGAGCCAGGAGCAGAAAGAAAGAGAATGGAAGGATCTGGGTTTGTTCCTTTTATCATAACCTTCTTGAGATAACTGCCATCGAGTCACTGGGGGAAATATCCCAGGAGGATTCAGGCTCCCAAGGATCTAGGACCTTCCAGACCCCCCCGCCCCGGCCCCCCACAAGTTCTACCCCTCCCAACAGCGCCACCTTTCAGTCACAATTGTCATGGGGAGACACAAGCCCTGTGCACACCATAGCAGCATGTGTGGATATATGTTTGGCGTCTGATAACCATGATTAACTCTGGGACAGGAAAAGAAATGGATCTCCCCCTCCCCTGCTCCTCCTCCTTCCCAGGGCCTTCTACCTCAGAGCTACCCACCCAGCTCTTTATACATTTTTTTTTTTTGAAACAGGGTCTCTCTAGGTTGCTGAGGCTGAGGCTGGCCTCGAACCTGCAATCCTCCTTTCTCACCCTCCCAATTATTTTTTATTTTGACTATGCGCTGGCCTCAAATTTGTGATCATCCTGTCGCTGCCTCCTGAGTATCGGGATTACAGGCTTGAGCCACCATGCCCAGCTCCTTTTTTTTTTTTCTTCTCTTTATAATCTAGCTCACAGCAAGGAAGCGAAGGAAGGGTTTTCACATCGGCAGCTTTATCAATGTAAAATAACCTTTTAAAACTAAACCGCCACCACCCTTTCTGCCTGGGAGCTGGTCACCTATGGACTGACTCTCTAAAACTGTGAGCCAAATAAACCTTTCCTCCTCTAAGTTATGCTGGTCAGATCTTTGGTTACAGCGACGAAAAAGCAAAGTAAAACAGTTATAAAAAGTAGTGAAGTACTGGAGCTGGGCATGGCCACACATGTTTGTAATCCCAGCACTTGGGAGGCTAAGGCAACCGGGTCATCCATTCAAGGCCAGCAATTTAGCAAGACCCTATATCAATCAATCAATCAATCAATAAGGGCTGGTGGTGTAGCTTAGTAATAGAACCCCAGTGGATTCAGTTCCCAGTACCACACACCCACACACAAAAGTGATGAAGTGTGGACACATTTTTTGAGGCTCATCTTTATGAGTCTCAGAAACATTATGCTGAGCAAAACAATCTAGTGACATTATCACAGACCATAGGATTCCACTTATGTGAAATGTTCAGCACAGGCAAATCTGTAGGGATACAAAGTAGATTAGTCAATTGTTTAGGCCTGGGAGAGAGAAATTGGGGGAGGCAGTAAGTATAAGGTTTCTTTTTGAAGTGAGGAAAATCCTCCACAATTAGTTCACGGGGATATTTGCACAATTGTGAGTATACTAAAAATCATTGAATAGTATACTTTCTTTTTTTTTTTTTTTTTGTGGTACTGGGGATTGAACTGAGGGACATTCTACGTCCAAGCCATTCCCCCAGCCCTTTTTATTTTATTTAATTTATTATTTTTTATTTTTCAGCACAGATTTTTATACGTTTCTTGAGTACAATAGGGTTACATAGACATTTATGACATATCAATCATTGTCAGAACACAAATAGCACCACTTCTTCATTTTACACGTATAACCCACATTCTTAACATAGCCTGGTCAAGCAAACTTTCTAGAGTCATAAAACCATAATCCTCTTGGGTCATGTATTTTCTTTCTAAGAAGTGGGAGGGTCTAGATTGCATCCTAGGTGCAATCTCCAGACTTTGAGACGCCAATGTAGCCAATGACGCCAATAAGAGTTAGTATAATTACTCATATATGCAGATAGCAACTGACAGGGGGGAGAGGTCCCATCTGGGCTCCCCAATTCCCCATTTTTATTTTATTTATTTATTTATTTATTTTTTTTTTGCGGTACTGGGGATTGAACTCAGGGGCATTCTACCTCCGAGCTACACCCCCAGTCCTATTTTTTATTCTTTATTTTGAAACCGAGTCTCACTAAGTTGCAGAGTGCCTCACTAGGTAGCTGAGGCTGGCCGCGAACCCGGATCCTCCGGTCTCAGCCTCCCGAATGCTGGGATTACAAGCGTGCGCCAC
>PVLC010013395.1:22440-32985 GCA_004027655.1 Graphiurus murinus | reverse complement strand
GCGAACCCGGATCCTCCGGTCTCAGCCTCCCGAATGCTGGGATTACAAGCGTGCGCCACCACGCCTTTGAAAGGAGAAAAAGGTACTCTGCTTTTGTCCATACATTCATCAATCATTTGATGATGTCTGGACTCAGGGCCCATAATTTTAGGCAAAGTGACCTTTTTTCAGCTAACAATAATTCCTAGAGATATATTCCATTCTGAACTATTCAAGATGATGTTTTGAGTTCTGGAAAACTATAGCCTTGGTTTTAAAGTAGGAATCTAGGTAGTGCACCACAGTGTCAACTAAATAAAGCTCCAGGAAAAGAAATTGTATCTATATTAAGGATGATATTTTCAACAGAGAGTAAATTATTTGAGAATTTTGAAAGTTAATTTTCCTGAGAACTGAAACTATGAAAATAGCTAATATAGTTTTATTATTTAACTTAATACTGATATTCATAACTATTAACTGACATTTTTTTCTAATACATTCTACTTTGGAAATTGGAAAAAACTATATGGATTAAATTAAATAAGCACATATAATGGAGCTACTGAAGTTATTCTTTCATTGCAATCTGTTGGGCATAACACATCTGCTCTGGAGCAATTTACATGTTAAAAGTGACAAAAAATATCAAATATACATTTAGGATATGCATTGAAAATTTCAAGGTAAACTAACTCAAAGTAATAAAAAGTAAATGTGAATCTGTTTCTTTTCTAGGACTGTCAAACAAAATGCCACTGTCTATGTTGATTAAATAATAGAAATTTTTTTTCACATTTCTTGAGGCTAAAAGTCCAAATATTAGATGTTTCCTATTTCTCTTTGCTTTTTAATTACACTACTATGTTTTGTTCATACACTAATACATGCCTCATGTGTACACATATATGCATACACACAGACACACACATACACAAGCACACACACTTCACCTCTTTAATCCAGCTACTTGAATATATATAAATATATAAATATATTGGATATATTTCTAGATCACAAGGAAATACAGAAATGTTTCTAAGAAACCATGAATATTGCAAAAATAAGGAAGAAATGAAGAAAAGAAAGGAATCAGAAATAAATCTTATTCTTCGAAATTAAGGGAATATATAAGGGCTTTCTCAATAACCACTTAACAAATTATAATTCTCAAATTAAAAAATAATTAATACCTTGTATAATTAGTACACACATGTCACTATTAAGAAGCCAAAAGAATAGCCAAACTATTTCTGAAAAAATTTTGGAAAACCTGCATCCTATAATCCATGAATAATGAAATAAATTATTAAATACATTATGTTCATTATAAAATATTATAATTTAATGTTATCTTCATTGGTTTTGTATACACTTTAATGTGTATGTTTTAATATTATCACAATTGGTTTTGTATAGGCTTCTAACCTTATAGAGTCAAGAAATGTTTAGAGCTAATCAATAGTAAATAGTCTGCTAAACAAAGTTACAGTTCCCTAGAGAGTAAGGTGGACCTATTTAGGACAGTGTTGTAGGATGAAACAAAATGCCTTATATAAAAAGTTGAAATACTCATTTCTTAACACTCAGATACCTTGACCATTTTATTCATTTAATGTGTGGCTAAAATACAGAAAGACCCTAACGTGTGTGTGTGTGTGTGTGTGTGTGTGTGTGTGTGTGTGTGTGTGTGTTTTACTAGGGATTCAAACCAGAGATATTCTACCTCTGAGCTACACCCCATCCATATATTTTATTTTGAAACAGGGTCTCACTAAGTTGTGGAGGGCTTCTCTAAGTTGCTGAGGCTGGCTACAAAAGTGCTATCCTCCTGTCTCAGTCTCCCAAGTACTAGGATTACAGGTGAATGTCACTATTCTTGGCTCCCAAATTAGTTTTGTTTTAGCTTTTCTGTTAATCTATATTTTTAGTAGGTAAACCAAAGACACTGTCGTTAATTTATAATTGTGGTGAATTAATTTTAAAATAAATAAGTCAGCCACAGTTACATTGGAAGGACAGTGAGACCTAAATATTTTTCCTTCATATTATGTCTTGAGTCCCTGACTGACAGATAATGCTGAATATGCTATAGTAACAATTAAGAATATATGTATCTCTGCTTCACTGCTTTATAGCAATTGAATTTAGTTCTATAAAACATTGAAATTGGATTTTAAGAAAAATTCCAAAAAAAGAAAAATTCCCTAATATTTATTTAGGGCAACATATTTTAAAAATTTAAGATACCATTGAACAAGCTATCCTTAAAAGTTTAATGGGCTTGTTTAAACTTTAGATGGACTTCTTCCTGCCTCTCTGCCTTTAACCTTCCTCTCATTCTTGCCACTAAAGAATTCAGATGGGCTTACCACAGAGATTTTTCCTTTTTCTTTTCTTAGAGAATCCTAAAAATATATAATTTTAAGCTATTTCTCTTACCTTATGCGATATGAATCCTTTTAAACCCTCTTGCCAGTTTTGCAACCCAAGGAAAGTGTTTTAATCGGTTAATCTTCGGCCTAGTGCCTTCTAGTATTTGTTGACTAGCTCATCTCAGCCCTTAAAGACCCTTCAATCCTTTGGTTCAGTAGAGTTGAGCTCAGATTGAGTTCTGTCCCCTCATTTATGGCAATAGCCTTGCATAAAGTCTTCCTTGCCTGATGAACTTTGGTGAAATTTTTGTTTCAATGATATTTTCCGCAATAACTTTCTCATTCCCTGTAGAACATATTACTAAAATTTTCCATTATTTCTCTGTCTTCCACTCTGTAAACGAAATCAAATGTTAATCAACATTTACTCTTTCATTCGTGTTTTAATCCATTTTGTGTTGCTGTAGCACAATACCTATGTAATATAAAGTAAGCAAGGAGGCTTATTTGTTTCACAATTCTGGTGGCCAGAGGAGCCAAACTGCCTAATGCCAGGCCCACCTGGCTGTGCCACAACAAGGCTAAAAAACAAGAAGGAAGATGGTCATGCACAAAAGGAAGTGAGTGGTAATATGTCATGACAGAAAGCAAGACAGCAGGAAGGGGTGAGGCTCACTCTTTATATAACAGCCTGCTTTCACGGGAACTAATTCACTTTTGCCAGACCTGACCACACCTAGGAGAGAGCACTAATCCTTTCAGGAGGGTGGAGCTCCCATGATCTAATTACCTTCCAGTAGGCTATACCTCTTAACAGTGTTCACCAACTCCATACCACCACACTGGGGACCAAGCTTCCCACTATTAAACTTTTGGTAGGCAAACTGTGTCCCAGTGGTAACACCTTTTAGGAAAGAAACACCTCATAGAAAAGAATGTACTTGATGAGATGGGCCAATATTGTGATATTTATTATTTGAGGAAAAAAAATAACTTTTATGGATAATTCTTGAAATTTATATTCAAAATAAAGATGAAGCAAAAGTTATAGTGTAATTGAATCAGTTAACTTTTTTAAATAGAATCACACTACTAAACATATAGACTGGAAACCATTATTCTTACATACTTTTAACACAAAAGTAAAATTAAATTTTCATTTGATCAATTGTAAAAGAAAATCTTTGAAAATAGCATATTCTTTGTTTAAAAATATACCAGATAATTGCACACCTATTAAATTTATAATTAGCTGAAGATTATAAAATAAGACATTCTCACCCTTGAAAAGTGAGAGAATATTTGCAATTTTCATGATATCCCAAAATATTTGAAAGCAAAGATGATGTCTGAAGAAATGTTCATAATTCAATGATTCATTTTATAAAAAATGAAGAGACTAATATAAAATCAAAGTTTCTTAACTCTGGTCCTGACATTCTTTCCTCCCTTTAGCAAATGAAGATGTTACCTATATCTTCAGATCTTCTCCAATTTACAAAGAAAGAGTTTCAATTAAAAGAGACAAGCTCATTTATCAGCAAAGTGGCAAATGTGTTATTTAAAACAATTGATTCTGCAAGATTGAACACTGACCATTTAATTATATTAAAAAGGAGTCACTTATACCAGCAGGGATTCTTTAAATAGCATGTTTTCTTATTGTATTTAAAATGTGTTTACACACCATTTGCTACTTGAATGAGAATTAGAGACACAGAAATTCAATGCCTAGGAACTAAGAGCTAAAGCTGTGCAAATATCAGAGATAAAGATGAAGCATTTGTCATGTAATACATTCCAGTATTAAAGTGAGCAAGTTCACAAATAGTCCATTTATACCTAGCTTCACAAATACACATTTCCAATATTTTGGCATTACTGATAAATTTTGGGGTCTGTATTAGTCTGTTCTTCATCATTGTGACAAATACCTCAGAAAATCAATGTAGAAGAAGAATAATTTATTTTGACTTGTGGTTTCAGGGTTTTCAGTAGTCTGGCTCCATTGCTTTGGGCTTGAGTTGAGGCAGAATGTCATGGCAGAAGGGCGTGGCAGAGGAAAGCTGCTCTGTTCATGCATGCCAGGAAGGAGAGGGAGAGGGAGAGGGAGAGGGAGAGGGAGAGGGAGAGATACTATAATAGAGAGAGAACATTACCTTTCCAAATCATGGCCCTAGTGACCTACTTCCTACAACTAGGCCCCACCTCCTAAAGTTCCCTCTGCCTCCCATAATGCCATCAAGTTATTAGTGGATAAACCCACTAACAATGTCAGAGCCCTCATGACCCATCAGCTCCCCAAACCCCCATCTCTGAATATTGCTGCATTGGGAAGCAAATATACCTTCAACACTGGTGCCTTGCCTTGGCGTGGAGAAATGGAAACTGTGGACACTACTTATCAAGGGGACAGGGAATATAACATAAAAAGGATACAATTATGAAGACTGACTTTCAGTCTAAAAACTCCATGATCATACACCCTCTGATGCAATACAGGCTCAGCTCAACTGTGCCCCGACCTCCTGCTCCAAGATGAAAAGCTATGCCACTGGACTGGATTCCCCAGAGGACATCTCTTACCCCAAGCCACAGTCCAGCCAGTAGTGGGAAGTTGTCCCTCTGAAAGCAGCTTTCAAACCTTTCTGCATTGGGGCATCATTTGAGAAGCTCTGCACACCAGGAGTGTTCATCCAGTGGGGTGGTGGCTACTGAATCCATGATCAAAGGAATCAAGCTTACCTCTCACATGGTCATAATTTACCCACCTCATTTGCTAACCATCTGCAAATTTTCCTATAAGAGAATAGCCAGTTACCAGTCTCTGCCTCACTCTCTCCCCCCATCTCTCTGGCCCTCTGTCTCTTCTAGTCTTTCTGGTCCTGTTTCTTTCTCTCTTATGAGATGGCCCACATTCATTCCTTGGATGGGTTTGTTTTCCCTTAAATAAACAAGGAATTACCTCTACTCTTGTCCTGGAAATTTTTTCCAGCTTGTGACCATGTCGAAACAAATGCATGAGTCTGTGGAGGAACCATAACAAGGTGTTTCTATTTTAGAGTGTAGAATAAAAAAACCTCCCTGTACATTCTTAGTTAGAATGGCCCCTAGTTGCAAAAGACAGTTTAGCAAGAGAAATACAAGTTTATTAACACATATATTTTATATTTATATAGAGTGTATACAGAGAGTGACTAGTTTTCAAACAAGTGGCATTCAATTCTACTTTGGCATCTTCAACAAAGAAGAGTAAAGTTTTACAGAAGTTACAAGAAAAAAAAAAGACTTTGGGTTTCTAAAGGCAACTTGAGGCAATGCAAAATCTGGCAAATAAAGTTTAATTAAACAGGGTATGGTTGTACACATCTGTAATTCCATTACTTGGGAGGCTACTACCAGAGAATCACAGGGTCAAGACCAGCCTCAGCATCGTAATAGAGGCACTCAGCAAACTTTAGAGAGACCCTGTTTGAAAATTAAAAAAAAAAAATATCTTGACAATAGAGTATTCATGGATTCAATCTCCAGTCACACACACATACACACACACACACAAACACACACACACACACACACACACAAGTAAATAGTAGAGTTTGTTGATATAGGGTCCTCTGGTAATATCTCCAGGCCATGAATGATCTATATCTGTCTTCAATGGTTGATCTTTGCTTTCCCCGGCAGAGATAGTATAGGATACCTTTTGTCTTCGTAAATCTATGTTCTCAGAGCTGGGGATGTAGTTCAATGGTAGAGCTCTTGTCTAGCATACATAAGTCCCTCAGTTCAACCCCCAGCTCCACCACCAAAGATTAAAAAAAAAGAGAGAGAATCTATGTCCTACTTTTAGGCAAATACAGGCACAGATCTTTTCTGTATCTGTCCTTCTTATCTTCAGCTCAACAATCCTTCATAATTTGAGGAACCATATCCTAGTTTCTCACAACAGTTAATGAGCTCATTACAAGTAACTAAAATTCACCACTTACATAATCTTACTGGTACTTTGGATTACTGGCACCAGAATATTGGGTAGTATAATAATAATATTGGATGGCATAATAATGATAATTTTCAAATTTGATGTTACTACTTCTTCCCTTCAAACATCAAAAACAAAGATTTGGGCTCAATTTCAACAGATACTAATCAATGCCTATTTTATGTAGTAGAAGATCTTAGAGTTATATAGCAGTGAATAAGACAGATTTGATCATCATCCCTGTGAAGTTTATGTTCTAGTGATAAGACAGAACCAAAGCTGAGAAAGAAAATAGAGCATGTTAACTGTGTGATAGTGCTGCAATTCTAAATCATGTTATCAGGCTAGGTGTCTCTTGTCGAGTGGTATTTGAGCACAGAGACCGGAATGGAGTGAGTGAGATAATTGAGAGATCAGACAGTGGACATAACAAGTCCTAAGAAAGGCAAGAGTTTTGCACATTTGAAGTACAGCAAATAAGCTATGTTTTCCTAGATTCTCATTGTAGCAGTTTCCTGTGGTTATTGTAAACAATCAAAAAAAAAAGTTGATGGTTTAAAACAACAAAAACTGTGAATTGTGTTTTTATAAATAAATATGCATATATTAATACTATATTCTGATTTCATTCTCTTTGGGAAGATACCCAGAAGTGGTAAAGCTGGGTCATATTATGGAACTAACTTAGGTGTCTATCAACAGATGAATGGATTACAAAATTATGAGATATACACACATAAAGAACCATAAAGAACAAAATTATGTCATTTGCAGGGAAATGGATGGAACTAGAGAATATTATGCAAAGTGAGATCGATCAGTCAGTCACAAAAAATGAAGGGTCAGATGTCTTACCTCATATGTGGAAGCTAGGGGAAATTAGGATACAAAAGGGGCTCCGTGCAAAGGAGGAGAAACCCCAGCGTAGTGAGGGAAGGGACCAATGGGAGGGAGATGAAGGAAGCACTTTAAATAATACGATGTACATATACAAAATCATCAATGCCAATCTCAATATTGTACATGGGGAAGGGGAGGGAATATGATGGGAACTGCGGAGAACCTCATCAAGCAATGCACATAGGTGTCTTTATTGCTCTAAACTTCATCATGATATATGATTATAATACACCAATTAAAAAAAAGATTTTGCAAAAAAAACCACAACAAAACTATAATTACTCTGCATACTGTTAACAAGACAGATATGACTGATATCATCCTCACATACCTTTTCATACCCACCCTTCACCAAATTTCTTTCCAAAGCAGAGCTAGGAATCCACAAAATGGGTATCATTCTAACAATGGCCTACATTCTCTCTTGAATGTATATTTCCTGCTTTCCTAAATAAATCTCTGCCTATGTCTCTGACTGGCACATACTGAAATTATTTTCCATCACTTGGGCCAAAGACCCTGCGAATCCAGAGTCCTCTCTCTCCCCTACTGAAGATTCTTTCAAACCCTTCATGGAATCAACCATTCTCCAGTGACAAATGTGTTGGCAGGGCTATGCTCCCTCTGAAGGCTCTGGGAATAAATGTTTCCTTTCCTCTTCCTCTTAATGGTTTCAAGCATTCCTTGTTTTATGACCACATAACTCCAATCTCTGCCATTGTCTTTTTCTGTGTCTGCATCTGGTTCTCTTTTGTTTCTCATAAGAACTCAGGATTGGATTTAGGGCTTATTTAGATAATCTAGGATGATCTCAACTCAAGATGCTTAACTAATCCTGCCAAGACCCTTTCCAAGACTCTTATCCATAAGTTACTACAGTTAATATGAAGAAATGCCTTCTTGAGGGTCAACATTAAACCAATTATGTTTGTCTTGACAAAGATATTGTTCACAGAAATAACTTTGGTTTGAAGTTCTATCAAGTGAGCTCCTCAGAAACTGGCTTAAAATATATTGTAAAATTTTAGGATTCTGCCTTTATTTCCAGTCTAGATCACACCTGTAATTTAGACTCCCTTTTCTTCTAAGCAACAGGAAGTTCCACTAACTTGAGGTTTAGAAATGTATCAATGCAATAGTCCATTGTATAAATGGCAATCTTAGTAAACTGTTATGTTTGTCTTAAGTCTTCATATTATTTGCTGCTGCTAATCCAGGGAAAGTATTAGATTCCAACTCTTTTTTAAAACTCACATTGCTTTGGCCACTTAAGTGTTTATACCTGTAGTTATTTATAACATTTTTGTTGCATTTGGTTTGTTTTCCCTATTGAAGCTCTGAAACTATAGTACAGTCATGTACATATTTTATGTATTTCATGCATGCACCTCAGTCCTACATTAAAGAAACCAAATTACATTTGTTGAATGAGTATGAACTCTAGAATCTCATGATAGTGGTCACAACATTTTGGCCACCAGAACAAAATTCTATAGGCCATTATTCAGGGGGGAAAATCATCTGAAAGGAAGAAAAAGGATGATTTCACTCAACTCTCATAAATTTTTGGTTGTGATACTTTTTAAATAAAAGTCAGATTAACATAGAAAAAGCAAATAAGAGCCAGGCATGGTGGCACACGCTTGTAATCCCAGCATTCAGGAGGCTGAGACCGGAGGATCCGGGTTCGCGGCCAGCCTCAGCTACCTAGTGAGGCACTTGCAACTTAATGAGATCCTGTTTCAAAATAAAGAATAAAAAATGGACTGGGGGTGTAGCTCAGAGGTAGAATGCTCCTGAGTTCAATCCCCAGTACCAAAAAAAAAAAAAAAAAAGAAAAGAAAAAGCAAATAAGTGCATATCATGTAAGAGAAAAAAATCACTCTAAGTAGTGTCTTGGAAGTCTGTCTTAAATAATATTTAACAAAGACCAATAAATTTTACACTAGTGACAAGACAAAAGAGCATGTAGATTCATGTATTTTTTTAAATTTGTTTGTTTATTCCTGGTACTAGGAATTGAAACCCAGAGCAAGACCCCAAGCTCTATTTTATTTTTTATTTGAAACAAGGTATCTCTAAGTTGGTGAGGATCTTGCTAAGTTGCTGAGACTTATCTAGAATCTGCTATCCTCCTGTTTCAGCCTCTCAAGTACTGGGATTACAGAAATGTACCACTACATCCAGCTTCTAGTCCATGCTTTCAAAAGTGGGAATAAAGTGAGGAGGAGTAAAGTTACTTTCCAGATCCTTTTTGTACCATCTCTTAATTGATAAGCATCTCTGCCTTCAGGTGGGTAAGTGGGGAAAAGAGTAATAGAAATAATTTTCATAGTATATAATGGAAATGCATTGATTCCTCTGCACTCTATCTCCAGTTTAACAATCCTTAATATTTTAGGAAGAAATATTTTACATTTTTATGAGGATTTTTTATTCTATGTTTACCATTTAGAAAATAGTTTTAAAAATTTAGGTAACTACTTGGAAGACTTTGTTGGCTTCTAATGGGCTCAATTAATATTGAAGTATACTTATTTTTAGTTTTAAAATGCCTCTGAGTCTTAGATACATTTTACTTTTTCTCCCATGCCTAAATTTCTTCAGAATGAAAATTCTTTATTCTTTGAGTCTTGATTGAGCACAAGTGATTTAAAGGTCAATAGACAATGTAAAAGCAAATGCATGTATTTTCCTTTCATCACAAAATGGTCAAAAGTACATTTTGTGTTATGGACATTTTGTCAGTTGAATATCAGCATCATTTCCACCTGCCCTGGCAACTCTCCTGAAGCATGCTCCTTCATGAGTTTGAATTCTTGCATCTGGTACTAAATCTTTCCAAATTGTTTCCATTACTAATTATAAGCATGGAAAAAAAAAGAATAATTATAAATATTGTGTAAGCCGATCGTGGTAGCACACACCTGTAATCCCTGAACTTGGGAGACTGAGAGAGAAGGATCACAGGTTTGAGGATAGCCTCAGCAAGTAGTGAGATTCATCATCCTAGCAAGACCCTGTTTCCAAATAAGAAATAAAATCAGACTGGAGGTGTAGGTCAAAGGTAGAATGTCTCTGGGTTCCATCCCTAGTATGAAAAAAAAATTTTAAATAAAAGATAAGAAATAAGCCGGGCGTGGTGGCGTACGCTTGTAATCCCAGCATTTGGGAGGCTGAGACCAGAGGATCCGGGTTCGCGGCCAGCCTCAGCTACCTAGTGAGGCACTCCGGAACTTAGTGAGACTCGGTTTCAAAATAAAGAATAAAAAAAAAAAATAGGGCTGGGGGTGTAACTCGGAGGAA
>PVLC010013395.1:0-22340 GCA_004027655.1 Graphiurus murinus | reverse complement strand
AATCAGAGAGATGCAAATCAAAACTACCATGAGATTTCACCTAACCCTCATTAGAATAGCAATCATCAAAAACACAGACAACAAAAAAATGCTGGTGAGGGTGTGGAGAAGTGGGAACCCTAATACATTGTTGGTGATTGCAGATTAGTACAACCACTTTAGAAAACCGTATGGAGGATCTTCAAATGAATGGGAATGAACCTACCATATGATCCAGCAATACCACTTCTAGGTATCTACCTAAAAGAATGGAAACCAAACTGTCATACCAATGAACGTGTATTCACAATTGTCCAACTATGGACTCATTCAAGTTATCTATCAACAGATGAATGGATTACAAAACTATGGAATATTGTACACAATGGAATTTTACTCAGCCATAAAGAGGAACAAAGTCATGGCATTTGCAGGGAAATGGATGGAACTGGAAAGCATTATGTTAAGTGAGATTAGTCCATCACAAAAAGTAAAATGCTTTCTCTAATATGAGGAAGCTAGGGAGAAAGTGGGTCATAAGAGGTACCTTAGATGAAGAAGGAGAAGCCTTAGATGAGCAAAGAAGGTGACTTAAGTGACAGTGATGGGTAGGTGGGGAGGGAAACACTCTAATGCACATGATGTACTTTCACAATCATATCAAAGTCAATCACTAAACTGAACTGGAGAAGAAGGAAAGGGGAGGGAATGGGCGGGAATTGGGGAAGGGTTAAATGAGAGATATGTGCATGTATGCCTTTACCAGCTTGTACCTAACAAAGATGTATGATTACAATGCACCAATAATAAATACATAAATAAATAGATAAATAAATAAATATTGTGAAAACAAAAGATAAATGACAATGAAAATAACATTGAAAGAGAATTTCAAAATGAAGTTAGGAAGCCTTTGGGAAACTAGGTTTGTGTGTGGTTCCAACTTCTTCCAAAAATGAGGAATTGGGTCACCTCTGCCCTTTGACATCAGGCATCTGGAATGACCAGAATCACTGGATGACTACATTCTGAACATGGCTCAACACATATATCAGACTCTTGTTTTATTGATATTTTCATCCTATTTACATGTTTTTTCTTTATCTTCTATCAGTCACCCCATGTTTCTCCTAACCATATCATAATCCATGTAAGATCCTACTTTTCCTGCCTTCCTCAGAGCACTGATTCAAATCTACCTATGCTGGTATCTCCCAAATTGCCTCCAAAGCCCCCAAGTAATGCCCTTTGTATTTTTGTGGTTTGAGTTTTGATTTATTGACAATATATAATAAATTATTATTAGAAATGGAATAAGTCATAAACTTTTATTAAGTTTGCTAGAGTCATAAATTGATCTTTCATGACATTGTTTACTCTGCTTCTCTGAAGAAAATGGTTCTTTTGACTTTTGACATAATATAAACTAAAAACAAAAAAGAAATATTGCTTGGCATTGACTCATTCAACTCAAATACAAGCAAGTTGGAAAACTCAAACCTTCAGAAGTTTTAATTTAACAATGTGAGGAATTTATCTACCTTTATATGCTGTGTGCATATGTGTGTGTGTGTATGTGCATGTATATGTGTATCCAGTTTTATAGAAGAAATGTCTTTATGGTCCAAATAATGTGTTATATTTAGGTAACTTCTAATTAATGAAACATTTCAATGTTGAACACTGGATTTACTTTTTTTTTTATATAAAGTCTTAAGAAAATAGAGAATGAGGAGATTTTAAAAATGTTCTAAGGATTTGTTATGGCTATTATTCTCCATCTACTACATGTTAATAGTATATCCAGTCTCCGTGATATGCAATATAAAATACATATTTTATAAATATATAAAATAATACAATATAAAATATAAAAATAATTTTCAGAATGTGTAAATATTCATTTCATGAGTAGCAAATGTGAACTTTTTACTTGCTTTCCCTCCACGTCCAGTGGTGCTCTCAGGCAAATGGTACTAAAATGGTATATGGAATATCATCCAAAAAAAAATCTGACAATGTGTATCTCTGTATCATTATGTGATTGTGTGTGTGTGTGTGTGTATGTGTGTGTGTTTTATAGGCCTTCATTTTAAGTATAGACATTTAAATTTAAGATTGCTTTAACTTTTTTCTGGAAAAGAAAAAAGTCCAGTTAGCTAATTCCAAGAAGAACAAAATGCTGGCTATGGTATTCTATATTCCATTTTCAGAACTGTTTAATTTCAAATTTATGTGCTAGTCTACTTCCATTATATTTAGAAAGAACATGTTGGACACAAGAGAATAGGTTCCAAAGAATATTGCTCATCTCTTACTGGTTCCTTTAAACTGTCATCTGTGGAAATAGTATTTGGCATTTTGCTAGGCATCCATTGGGGGAAAACACCAATAAGTTAAAAGACATTTGTTTTATCTTCATGGGGCTTATTGATTATACAAATAAGTTTAATAATCACTGATAAGTATGTGGCATTTGAATTGTAATCTGAAGGTTAGGAAAGAGTTAACTAAGTGAATAAAAGATACCATATATGCAAAACTTCTTGAGATAGAAGGAACATAGTACATTCAAAGGAACTAGAAGAAGGTGGGATACCTAGGTCTGCTCATTTTAAACAATACCCTTCTTTTGTAGAGCAGGTAACTGTTCATCATCGTTCTCAACCCTATTCTAGGTATGGACCTAAGGATCTTTTATTACCAGAGTTTTGGAAGGTAAATTTTTTTAGGAAATATAAATTGTTAACAAATGCCATGTAGATGAAATAAAACTTTCCTATGGCAGCACCACAACATCTTTACAAGTGCAAAAGTCTTCCACTTGTTATTTACTCTCCCTGAAATATTCTTCTACTAAATATATGGATGGCTTCTTTCTTTTTCAGATTCCAGGCCAAAAGTTATATGATAACAAAATCTTAAACTATTTTTCTCTGACCATTATACTTTTTTATTTTCTTCTCAGCAGATACTACCTTGCTGTCTAACTGTATCCTCTAGAAGATAAACTCTCCAAAGTTCAGGCTCTCAGTGACTCAAGTATTTTCTAACTGCTATGGTTTAAGTTTGGAATGTCCTCAAATGCTCATATGCTTCTCCAAAGCAGGAAGGTTCGAAGGTGGGGCATAGCTTGAGGAGATGGGTCAGAGGGAGCATGGCCTTTGGAACTGTGTAAGTCTCCGTTGTTGCCGCTTCCTGTCACTCTCTGCTTCTTGCTGCCAGTAAGCTGAGGGTAGATTTTTCTTCTCCACCATGCCCGGAGACCCTGAATGTTACCTCACTAGAAATTAATAGACATTGAACACAAATATTGGTTTCTAATATATCTTTCTCCAATAAAATAACCCAGGATTCCCTGGAAAAATGAGTATTCCTAGAACTGGAACAAGCAATATGCAACACAAGGTTAGAGCATCATTAGTGTCTGAAAGAAATAAAATACTCAAAAAATTATTATGAAAACAAGTTTATCAAAAGGACAAAAGTATCAACTGATAGAACTCCCAGTGTCCGAAAGTGAAACCATTTGAGGAACAAAATTAATAAAAGAGAATGGATTATAAACCACAACGTAACATAAGTGTCTGAGTGTATAATTTTATAAAAATTATATAGTAATTAAATGAGGACAATGAATAAATTTGACATGTAGAATTCCAAATAAATTGTGTAGATGTTCTTTCTTTATGGCAGTGGATCTTAACTACTTAAGCCTTAATTATGGGTTGCATATAGTGGCTTCCTTCCCAAAAAGTATAGTAAGGTAGAATGGGTTTAAAAAAATTGTAGAAACATAACAAACATCACCTCAAGCCAAGGATATCATGGTGAGAATATGTATGAGAACTGATGATACCAATTGAAATTATTCTTGTCAGACTCAGACAAAATTTGAGCTAGGAAGTAATGTAGAGGAAGGGCTTATGCCCACCTATCTGAGATAAATACTGTCGTAATGACTTTGTAAAATCCTATAAGAGATTCCTTTTGAATTTCTTCAACATAGTTTATATTTACCATTTCTGAAGACTGCATGCAGCAATTCAAAGGAGAGACTCATAGAGAATATTTGTCCAGCAACGGCACCTTCACCAATGAGCCAGTTTCTGACTAAAGTCTCCAAAACTAGTGAACTTGTACCCACGTAGCTCATGAAAATTTCTCCCTTTTTGACATTAAAAACCTTTGCTTCCCTCGGCTCCCTTAAATGTGCCCATAGTTTATTATGGCATGCATGTCCCTAATTATGATGCTGTGCTACTCTCAAATAAATTTTATGCTTTGCAAAATATTTATTTGTTTGTTTATTTATTTATTATTTCTTCATGGCACTATGAGTTGACCCCAGAGCATTCTACCTCTGAACTACACCACCATCCCTTTTTATTTTTATTTTGAAACAGTCTTGCTAAGCTACTATGCATTGGCCTTGAACCTGTGATTCGTGGGGTTTAGACTCCCAAATGCTGGGATGACAGGCATGGACCACTATGCCAGGCTTCTGATTGACATATATGCCCTAAATATGCTATGATGTAATGAGAATGACATTTCATCTCCGTGGTAATTCACAAAAAAATAATTAATCCTATCATAATCATGGAAGAAAACATCAGATAAATTCCAATTAAAAGACATTCTATAAGATACTTGACCACTACTCCTCAAAACTGTCAAAGTCATCAAAAACAAGAATACTATCTGAAACTATCATGGTCAGGAGGAGCTTAAAGGAGACATAATGACTAATATGGTGTGGTTATTTTGGATGGGATCTTAAATAGAAAAAAAGAGCCTTAGATAAAAACTACGGAAGTCTAAAATATGGACTGCAGTCAATCAAAGTACAGTATAGTCATTTTATTAATTGTGCAAATATGCTATGGTAATTCAAGATGTCAATAACAGAGGAAACTGGATGAAAGGCATAAGGAGCATCTCTGTAATTTTGAAACTATTTTAAATTTAAACATTTATTAATAAATGATTAAAAATTTAATAAACTGTGCCTCTATAAAGCTGTTACTCAGAATAGAATTCTAGAAGTACTGGAAACTATCATTTTTGATTTATTGAATGTCCAGAAATTTATGAAAACAGAGCTGATGATAAATAGGCAAACAAACAACCTTTTTCTATATAACAAAAGTTTCAGTCATTTTCATGCTAATAGAATGTACTAGAAATCTTCACAGAGACTCTCTTTTATTTTTTCAGGATTCCAAAATAAATGATATTTCCACATCTCTAGTCATAACTCTTTGCAATTATTTCTTCATTCCCACCTGTGGAATAAAATTTAAATGTAAATGTCATGGGTTTCTGATTGAAGCATGCATAGTTCAGGCTCTTCAGTAATCAAATAAATGGATCATATCTTTTGAGTAAGTGCTAAACATAATTTACCAAATTAATTTTAGACATTTAAAATTGTAACTCTAGGAATCAATTAATGAAGACTCATAAATTCAAAGGAATATTTTCAAGCATTAGTATATGTAAAACATTCATTGTCCTTTTCAAGGAAAATAAACTGAAACACAGAGGTTGGTATTCGATAATTCAATTTTCATTCTGTTTTCTACCTGTGTTGTCAGGGTTGAAAAGGTCAAATCACTTGCCACATTGCAATGATCCAGTTGGGATTTCATCTAATGAAGGGTGAAGCCCTCTCAAAGATTTCTGAGGTACTGCAAAATGGCAGTGAAACATCTGAGAAATGATCCTTTTCATTTAATGGTACATTTTATAGCCCTGGAAGACAGCATGTCTACTGGAGATATTTCCTGTGAGTCCATTCTGTTCATGACTCTCTGAAAGAAAAATAGGATTGTAAAATCATTGAAATATTTTAGGCACATGTTTGGTAAATTGCAACTAACTATTGAGTTGGGGAGTCAGTTAGAATGTTGGTTCCACATTCTTTGCAGCCAAATTAAATTATCTAAGCAAATATGTACCAATCACCTTCTAATGAAAAGCCCTTTGCTAGACTAGACAGGAACTCTGTGTTTTCATGAACAAAGCACCTAGCACTAATTGTTGCTGTTGCTATTTGGGTTGATTGGCACATTGACACGTTGACAAAATTCCATAGCATTTCCTTTCCTTTTAGATAGGGATCTACGGGTCTTTTTAATGTCATGGATCTTTTCTATGAAGCTATGGACTCCTCCTCTGAATAATGTTGTAGAAGCATAAAGCAAAACATAAGAGTTAGAAGAAAAGAGAAAAGTCACCATGTTGTTCATCATCCGCTCCAGTGGGAAATATCCTTTCAATCCGATTCTTCTTTATCCTTTATATCAAGAGGAGTCCAAACAATCATATACTAAAATTAAAATTGTGTGGAATTCATGTGACATTTTTTCTTTATTTTGGCCTATCATCAGAGTTTAAAAATAACATATTAAGACATATAAAAACATTTACTTCTTGGCACCATAATTTTTTTGTGTGAAACTAAAGCAACAGTATTTAATATAAAAAATAAGTTTTATACACAGATGATCATGAAAGCTTGATATTAGGAATAAAAAAATTAAATCAAATGGTAGTAAATAGCATGTGCATTACAGCATAGTAGACAGTAAAAATATTTATGTAAAGGATTTCCCAAGATTAAAGGTTTCTATGTTATAATATTAAGTGAAATAAGTATACAAAAATGTTATAAAAAGAGGATGATATCTATCTAATTTACTGTTTTCCATTATCATCTATCTATATCTATTTTTTGTTCACCTATAAATTTATCTACTCAAAATAACAGCCATATATTAAATTAAAGCTTACAGAGAAATGACGCCAAAATTTTAATTGTATTTGGTACATATATACATGTATGTATGAAAATATATGTGTATATATACACACATATGTATGTTTTTGTCTTCTAATTGCTCCTTTTTAGAATCTTTTGAATTTTCTGAATCTACATTATTTTATAAGGTAAAAATACACTGAAATCAAGGGCAGTATTAGGATGTTTACGGGTCACATTCTTTTCCACTGCTTCATTATTACTGTCATCTTGTTCTAAAATGGCATTTCCTGAAAGAGATAATACAATCTTGAGTTTACATACTAATTTACACATGGGTTATTTGGAAGCAGCTCCTGAGGAAGAATGCCTGCAGAAGGGTGGCTCTGGAGAGGACCACACATGGTGTTAACACAGCTGCTTCGCCAAGTCAATTAGACTAAAAAGTGTGCCCAAGAGATTCTAGGACTAATGGAATTCATACTTTCATAGTCAGAGTTCCTAGCTCTTTTACTCACATCTGTTTCATTTATTCTTGAAGACTTTAGTTCCTAAATTTATAGATATCTTTTTTTGTCCTTCAGTCTATGCTTTTAGATGTCAGAGATAATTAACACTTATCAGAGGTGAAGGTAAACTCTCTGAAAACCTGGCCTCTCTGGTCACTTCTGTGTCTTCTCCTTTCTTGGGCACAGCCTCAGTCATGAAACCCAGAACTATGACCACTGAGACTTTTTTTCCCTGAATATCTGGCATTTCAAGTGAGCTTGCCCTGATAATTCTTAACTGAAAAGTGGGAAGACATGAATCAACTCATTTTCTTATTTAGTACTAATTTCTGATGTAAAACTATATATCTATACCCCAAATGACATGTGATTATGATTTTTATTTCTGTTTCTAGCAATATTTTCAATCACTGATAAACAAAATGTCTCAAATTGAGTGAAAATTTTTCATACAAAACCTAAAATGCTACAGTTTGAACACCTGTAAGAACATAACACAGAATATCTCCCATTGCAAGCACACAGAGGTGAGTTTTAGTTGATGGAATCAGATCCATAGTTCCCAGTACAGGATCTGGCCTTAAGTATCAAGAGAAAATCTTAAAAATGCAGAATATAAAGTTATACCAGTTATCCTAATATAGTATAGGGCCCTAGAATATTTGGTCATCAAAATCTCCAAAATTTTCCTCAAATATTTGATCTTCAAAATCTTTCTAGAATATTTGATCTTCAAAATCTCCATAGATGATTCTGATATTGTCCACCCATAGACTGCTATTGGGGACTGCTAAAGTACATAGTATATAAAAGTCAATCAATAAATTAATTAGATATTTATTGAGAAGAAAGTATGTAAAATACACCAGAAATCCAATGGGAAAAAGCTAAACCATTTCTGTAACATCATATGTTCTATGCATCTTGTTTTACTTTGACTTAGGGTATTCTCTGTAGTCTCTCACATGAATAAAAATGGAATCCACATGGCAGCTGAGCAGACCAGGGAGGAGAGAGATGTCTCCATTCCTACCATCCTTCCAGTAGCATCTTGCTTTTATTGAGGGTTATAAATAAAACATTATAAGAAATTATTGATCACAGGAAATAACAAAGCAATCACAGGGAGAGTCAGGGAATAACACCAAGGTAGTCACAGATGAATCAGGGAAGGAAAGGATAAACAAAGAAATTGTCAGGGCCTTTGCTTATTGGTCAGATTCCCTAGTTATCTGTCCCATTTGGTCCTCAGAAGCATCTCTGCATGCAAACAATTCCCACTTGGGTGAGCAGTCTGTGCCCCTCCTAAGCGGGACCAAGGTGACCTCAAAGCAGATGACTAACAATGCTCCCAACAGAGAAGGCTCAGAAGAGGGGTGCATGCTGTTTTACCTCTCCAGAGTGCATGTTGTATTAGTTTCATATAACTGCCATAACAAAGAGTCACAAATTAGGTGGCTTAATATAAATTTATTGTCTCAGAATTCTGGAGAGTAGATTTCCAAAATCAAGTGTCAACAGTGTTGGTTTTCTTTGAGGATTGAAGGAGAATCTATCTAGTCCATATCTTTCTCTCTCAGCTTCTAGTGTATATGGGCACTTCTTGGCATGTAGATACCATTACTCTATGTCTTTATATTGCCTTTCCTCTATGGTTGGCTGGCTCTGTGTCTGAATTTATTTATTTTTTGTTATAGTAGGGTCTTTCCTAGTGAGTTCATCTTAATTACATGCATAAACAAGGGCCCTATTTCAAAATAAGATACTGGAAGTACTTGGAGGTAGAACCACAATATATAGATATTTGGGGGAACAAAATACATATTCCTCATATACATATGAGGAATCTGAGAAAACTGTGTATGTAGCTTACATGTTTCTCTTCTGGTCCTCCTTGGAATAAACCTTGATTATTTCAATTCTGTTTCACTGTAAACAATTGCTGGGCTTACCTGAATTTATATCTTGATGGGACCAACATGACTTAACCTAATGGGCAGTTTCTGATACATGGTTAGGTGAGACCACATCAAGTTCTCTATCTTGACCTATAAATACCAAAAGATGTTAGTGAACACCAAAGAATTGCTTCTCTGAAGGTGTGTGCTTTTACACTTCGTCTTGTACAACAGCTGCAATTGGGGCTTCTATTTAACTAAATATGCCATAGTCTGTGGTCTATAGTCATTCTCCTGTATTTATTTGGATTCCTACAGGGAAAGGAATCATCTTCAATTATTACACTAAAGTCTATACTCCTCAGGATATGATATTTTTTCACTTTACTCTTTTGGCCGCAGGGTAATTTCAGATTTCGAATTTCCCAAATATGAGTGATTTATCCTCGAAGGCCATGGTCTAATGTGGCAGGGTCACTCTAACTGCCAAATACTTTAATTCTAATTATACACATGAGGATTAAGAATCGGACCAGTTGGTGCTTCTGCAGATTTAGCAAGACCATTGGAAGCCAGGCTTCAGTCAGAGCTTTCTTTATTACCTGGATTCCAAAAGCCCCTGTGGTAACAGGGTAGCCATAACAGTGCTTTGGTTCTGTAAGTGTCAGGACTGTGACCAACAGTCCTTGGAATTTCTGAGTCATTTTTTCTTCTGAGTAGATGCACCCAAGTAAACAGTCATAAATCCCTTTGGGAAAGGACCAGGGGAATCATCACAGTAACATCTCTTTGTTTCTTCCTTTGTCACTTTCCAGAGCAACTCAGACATTCTGTTTCTCAGCATTGCCCATCCCTTTCTCCAGGCCTCTAAAAGCCACGTTAACAGTGAGTTTACTATCTTCCCTGGGGTCTTTGCCTGAACTTTAAATATTGTATCTCGAAAAAATACCCCTAAGACAATGAATTCTGGACTATCCATTCATATTTTACTCCCATGATCAACCATCTCTCAATTGCATTTTCAGGGCTATTTTCCTGGTTTCTGGCAGCAAAAGGACACTGTAATATTCCTATTTCTAGGGTTCCAATCTACTTTCATTTGGTTCCATTTATTGGATGCATGTCCTTGAGTAAATTACTTAATTTTCCTGTGTCTCAGTTTCCTTATAAGCAAAATAGGGATAAAATATTATCTAATAATTTAAGTATATCATATATAATAATATAAGTAAGGTGCTTAGTACTTTGCCTGAACAAAACAAATACCCAAGAAATACTGAGCTCTAGCAGTGTTACTGCCCTCATATAAATAATAGCTCAGCTCCACATTCTTTTTTGTCAATCTCAGATATGGTACTATGGCCTGAGGTGTCCTTGTATCATGCAACTTCTTATCTAAAATACTAGAATGCAAAATAAGCTCCTAATAGCTTCACTCAAAGGAATTTGTGATACTTCTTATAAAAAGATAAAAGCTGACATGGTGGCACTTTTATAGGTCTGGCTTTTAGCTTGGCCTTTGTAGCCAACTCTCATTATGGTGGAAGATGCTGCAGTTTAGAAGCTTCTGAAGCTTTCTTATAAAATCCGTGCTTTATTTTCACTCCAGGGCTGCAAAGATAAATTTTGTGTTTCTTTCAATTCATGAGAAACTGACCTTTCCAATGCAACAGGCCTTTCCAATTGAATGTCTTTGACGATTAGACCGAGAACTTGGGCAAGGCAGTTCTGCCAGGAAAAGAAGTACAGGTCACATGAAAAATAATGTAGCCCAAGTAGAGAAAAGGTCAGGGGAAAATTCACACACCTCTTCACAGCACAATAACACAACATGGATATAAATGGGATAATTAAATTTTAGGAGCTAAGTTTCAAGGGAGATAGGCATAAGAGACACAGGAAGATATACCAAAGCATACCCCAAAGCCACTCCAAGCCAGATTGAGAGTGGAAAGGTGGAAAAGACACTAAAGCTTCAGGGACATTCTTGGGTCAGACTTGCAATGGAATTCTCAGGAAATAAACCGTGGATGTTTCCACAGTTACTCTGAGGACATATGATCATATTGTCTATACCTCCAGCAGCACTTCAGGCAGCTTTATACTCAAGAGATAAATATCCATTCATTCAACAAATTTGAGGACCTAGTACACATACTCCAGTTAAGAGTATCTAGTCACATGTGCACGGTTTTTAATCTTAGCTTCATCGTTTATTAGGTGTGTGACTTAACTTCTCTGCAATTCTGCTCCTTCACCTATAAAAAATAATTGCCCCTCTTGGAATTACTGTGAAAACCAAATGATGTAATATATGTAAAGTATATAAAATTGTTCCTAGCTCATGATATACTCTCAATAAATGTTGTAATTAATGTCATTATGATTGTTCCTTTGGTACTAAAGTCTGAGAAAGACATAATATGTACCAATTGGTAGCTTATAATCCATTAAAATAATGACAAACCAATAGAGTAATAAGCACTATCACTCCGCAGTGCTTCTTTTATAGCTAGAGATAAAGAAACGGGTTGATGGATTTTCTCTATGAGCATAAAAGGCTGTTAAGAAGCAAAAAATTTTTTTAAAAATTTGAGAAAAAGTAGCTGACATTTCATTTTTGCTTATTTTATTTTATTCTGGAAAGGGAGAAAATTATTGTTAGGGGCTGCCCACAGAAAACTGTCAAACATTGGAAAGTCTTTTCTTTAAAGAGGCAGTTCTATAATACACACATAGCACTATACACAAGTCTTTTAAATAATTTTGGATGTAGTCTTTATTATATTTTATTAATTATCAAATGTGGGACAGATCTTTTTTCCAAGCTATACTGTGTGAAGTTAAGAAACTGAGAATTGACTATAGGGAAACTTTGTGATGCTACTGAAGATACTCTAAGGGAACCAAAATGCTAAGTAGGATCACACAACCCAGACTGGACATGGTCTGTGGCTTTTAATGGCACTTTGCAAAAAGAAGTGTAACACTTTTTTCCTGCCTGGGCTCCCTGCCAGACTCTAAAGAGCATTTGTGCATTACTGTGTGGATATAAATCAAGAAGCTGCTCCCTGGGGCTGGAAAGTAATGAGATGCCACCAGGTCCTTGGAATCTTGAAGTTGACCTTTGTTCCTGATCTTCCTCATGGGCTAGATAATACCCAGCAAGCCTAAGAGGGCAGGGAAATCAATGTTTTGTTTTTGTTTTTGCTAATATGCTCAAAAGCCTACGTCTGTTGGAGTTTCGAGGCTTTCCTCATACTATTTCCATATCTTTAGGGAAGACAGAAAGTTCATTTTAAATTGGACCTTTTGAGGTTTACGGGACTCATTTGAGCAATGGATCCAATTGCACAGTGGTAGTTGTGTCAGTTTTGTTCACTGCAACAAAATACCTGAGAAAATCAACTTACAAGGAGGGAAGGCATACTTGGCTCCTGGTTTCAGAGGTATCAGTCCAAGGTCTGTTGGTTCCATTGCTTTTAGTCTTGCAGATAGGCAAATATTCATGGCAGGGAACAAGTTGTAGATCAAAGCTGCTCACCTCAAGGAAGCAAGGAAGCAAAAAGGGACCTCACTTATATAGCAAAAGTCCTTCCCCCCAAATCCATTCAGCTATGAATTTATCAATGGATTAATCCATTGATGAGGTCAGAACCCTTGTGGTCCAATCACTTGCCAAAGCTCCATCTCTGAACACTATTGCAGTAGGGACCAAGCCTTCAAACACGAGCTGTTAGGAGACATTTAAAATGAAGACATGTCTAGCCAGGCGTGGTGGCGCATGCTTGTAATCTCAGCATTTGGGAGACTGAGATTGGAGGATACGGGTTCGCGGCAAGCCTCAGCTACCTAGTGAGGCCCTCCACAACTGAGTGAGACCTTGTTTCAAAATAAAGAATAAAAATAGGGCTGGGGGTATAGCTCGGAGGTAGAAATGCCCGAGTTCAATCCCCAGTACTACAAAAATAAATAAATAAATAAATGAATAAATAAACTAAATAAAATGAAGACATGTCATGATACTTGCTACAGGGGTCACCCTTTTATTCAAGATATGCATGTATACTTTTCTTGGGGAAGAAATAGTAAAGCTGGCCAGAGGAGCCTGATGCTGGCTAGCATGAAGAGTCAAATGGGGACAGTGTGAGGCTGTGGAATCTTTGCAGAGGAGACTCATTCTTGAGACTTTCTATTCTCTTCTTAACACAGCCTAAACCCTATTATCTCAGTCTCCTGAAACAAAGCTGTGAGAAGGGACATGTCAAGATAGCAATGGAACAAGATAATGGGTGTAAAATGACAGAAAACAGGAAACCTCTGACTGATGGATTTCAAAGCAGGAAGTCAATGAAGCAGAGAAAGCCAACTAAAGTTGTAGTTTGGCATATATAAAAGATGTAAGTTTGGCTGGGAAAGGATTTTGGTGAGTTTGTGACAGAAATCATACCTGACTAATAGTTGGGTTGAGAAGTGGATATGCTGACTTAGACCAAGATTTTAAGTAACATACTTTTGGTTAATGATTAGCTTGGAGATGATTTCATTTACATAATTGTAATCTTTATTTTAAACTCAGAAAAATAAGCTCTTTAGGAATATCAACATTCTACTATAAATTACTAAAAATTTTATCCAGGATATATTTCATACAGAATTATTGAATGTTTTTGGTGAAATTGAGATTGGACAATTCATCTTGTACAGAAATAAAGCTAGCAACACATATGTTATATGAATTCTCAAATTCCTCTGTCACTTTTGCTTAATTTCCTGATTGCCTGAATATATATTTCATTTGCTATCAAATTTAATGATAAAATTGAGTATCAGAAATAATTAATTTGAAGAATCTCTAACAGTGAGATAAATGATAATAGATCACCTTTAACTCAGTTGTTTCCAACTGTAATTTTTCTTCATTTGAAATTCTTTGTCATTTTCAAAATTTCTGTGGTAAATGTTGTATTTTTTACTTTAAAACTTTATATTAAAACATTAACAGTGTTCCATATAGTTATTCTAATTTGATTCCAACTGACATCCATTTGTTTATTCAAGTACAAACTGCTCAAACTAACTCTCTGTAATTCAAATGTAGGTAAATTAAGTCTTCGAAAAGAATTTACTTTTTTTCCCAAGGCTTCTTTTCTCAAGGCTTAGAATTTCAATTTCCTTCTACTCTGCCTCCTGCCATATTACTCATTTCCTTCTTCATTCTCACTCCTTCGGGGTGAGAAACAGTTTACCTGTACTACCTGATCCTAAGTGAAGAACTATGATGTTCCTTACACAGGAAGAGCAAATGTATCAATGTAGCCTAAGATAACAGTGGTTTTTATTAGCACTTATATTAGCAAGTGATTGATATTTAGATAGCAGTTGATTTAGACCTTTACATTTGATTTAAACATACTGGACTAAATTATTTCCCTCTCTCCCACTCAAAGTTGTACTTGAGCAATTTTGATTTTTCATTGATGTTTTTATTCATGATTAAGGCCTAATTTTGAGTATTAAATTTCAATTTGTTAGACCGCCCAAATTACTAGATACCAAAATTATTGCAATATGTTATTGCCAATTCTTTCATAAAGCACAGTTTGTATCATACCTAGATCCAAAGTACGACAAATGTAATGAATACATCTATATACACTTCCACAAGTCATTGATGAAAACAGTAATCGGATCACCACTAAGGAAAGAGTCTCATAGTATGGTATCAGAGACCTTCCCACATACTAATAATGGCTTATTCAACAAAATCAAGAAATTACTAATTATTGCCCTTGCAATTGTTATAACAATCCTAAAAACTGGTACTGAATAATACTGGTCTTATTTCTTATGATAAAAGCAAAGCATTAAAAGGTTAAGCTTGTCCCCAAATCCCAATGTAGGTTCTCAGCCTCTATTTGTAGCCATCACTATTTGTCAATGGATCTTCAAATTTTCTGGCTTCCTTTTCTGTAAGATGAGCCTCATTACTGTCAGATAAATCTCTGGTTGCTTTATTTCTCATATTGGTTTTACAGGCTACCTTATTTCTCATGTTCTTCTGACTTTGATTTGGCTTCTATTTGCTGCTCTTACCTATTCTACAATAGACAAGAATGTCAAACTATTCTGAAAATAAGATTTTGTATGCATACGTTCACTTAGTTTTAAGAACTTAATACATTTGCATAAGACAAAGTACTTGTATCTTCCTTAACCTGGATGCATTCAGAACTTTGTGTTAGAACCTTATAACACATAAGTCAGTACCAAATAAGCCAAGACACAAGGAAGGACAATGTGTAAAGTATATATATATATATATACTTTACACATTTGAAGTGTAAAGTATATTTGAAGTGAGTTTATCCTGGAAAGCTATTCATATACAAAGGCAATCCACTATCCATCTTACAAACCTAGAGAATGAAGGGATATGGGGGTTTCTGTTATCCTGTTGGAGTAATGTCTTCATAGAATTCAGCTTGGCATACTTGAGATTTTGAGTAAAACAATTAGTTTACTGCAGTTAAGAATAATAAAAAAAAAAATGCCTCCAGTGGATGCTAGGAAGAAATGTTTGTTCAATGCCTCCCTTCCTCCTTTACTTCACCTATTTTGAATTCTTCAAAATATCCCATTTCAAAGTATTTCTCCATACTGTTTTTTTTTTTTTTTTTTTTTTTTTTTTTTTTTTTTTTTTTTTTTTTTTTTTTTTTTTTTTTTTTTTTTTTTTTTTTTTTTTTTTTTTTTTTTGGTGATACTGGGGATTGAACCCAGGGGCATTCTACCACTGAGCTATATGCCCAGTCCTATTTTTTTTTTTCAGTCTTTATTTTGAAACAAGGTCTCATTAAGTTTCGGAGGGCCCCACTAAAAAGCTGAGGTTGGCTGTGAACCTGAATCCTCCAGTCTCAGCCTCCCAAATACTGGGATTACAAGTGTCCACCACCACACTTGGCTCTCCATACATAAATTTTTCATATAAATTTCTACAACCAATTCCTTATTTACAGGTGTCATGGTATGGAACATTGAACTAGAGGGTGAATCAGGCCAGGGAATCCCAGGCAGAGGCCACTGCACTGGATGTCAACAAGCTTATCTGTTTATTCTTGTCTAGTATGGGGTTTTGTGGAGTCTACGTTTGTGGAGACACAATCCACTTGTTAAAGACATTCATAAACTGAAAGTAGGAAAAGGTTCAGACCCTGGGAACTCTAATTCATCTCACAATGTAAAACAAAGAAAGTGATACTGTGTAATTCTCAGTATTGAACAAAACAAGAAAAATAAAAATTCCTTCTGGAAGAGTTTCTCAAAAAGGGTAAATAACTACATATTTATAAAGAAAAAGTGTAGAAAGTAGTAGAAAACAAGATTTAGAAGAGGAATTCTTGCTACTTTCAAGGATTTTAATTTCCCAGATTGTTTGCACTTATGTATACCAGGGGCTTGTAACTTTCTTATTTATTTATTTATTTATTTATTTGTTTGTTTATTTATTTATTTATTTACTTATTTACTTATGTATTTAGAAATAGCTTTGTAAGATATAATGGAGGTACAAAACACTGCACATATTTAATGTTTACAATTTGACCAATTTGCACATATGCCTGCATCTGTGAAACCATATCATGATCAAAATAGTAGACATATCCATCACTTTCAGAAATATTTTGTGTTATTTGTGTGTGTGTGATGATAATATTTAACATGTGATCTACCTACAAAAAGTGTTAGTGCATAATCCACTGTTGTTTCCTGTAGGTACTATTCTTCATAGCAGATCTCTAAAACCAATTCCTCTTTCACAACAAAAACTTTATACCAATCATATGCCAATGGGACAGAATAGACAGCTCAGAAATAAATACACACACTTATAGTCAACTGACCTTCATTAGGAGTGAGTGCCAAGAATAAACAATGGGGAATAGATGTCTCTTCAACAAATCATGCTACAAAATCTGGTGTGCCATCTGCAAAAGAATGAAACTGGACCTTTATTTGATATCATTCATGAGAAAAAAGCCCCAAAATAGATGAGACTTACACATGAGGCCTAAAACTATAAAACTCCTGGAAGAAGACAATGGAAAAATACTTTTTACATTAATTTCAGCAGTGATCTCTTGGATTTTTGTGGCTTGACACAAAAATCACAAGGAACAAAAGCAAAAATAGAGAGATGAGACTACATTAAAGTTGAAACACTTGTATATTGAAAAAAAAAAGAATGAAAAGGTAACCAATAGAATGGGAAAACATTTACAAACCATATATCTGATAAGGGGTTCATTTTCAAAATATATAAGGAATTCATACAATTCAATAAAAAGTAAATAAATAAACTGATCAGAAAATGATCAAGGACTTTACTACACATTTCTCATAAGAAAATGTTCAACATGAATGCACAAAGTTATTATACATAACTAATTATCACCAAAATGCAAATCAAATCCAAAATGAAATATGACTTCACACATATTGGAATGGCTAGTGGCAAAATCAAGTTATAACAAGTGATGCAAAGCTATGTAGAAATTGAAACCCTTGTACAGTGTTGATAGAACTATAAATTAGTATAGCCATTATGGAAAACAAGATGGAGGTTCTCAAAAAATTAGAAATAGAACTACATATGATCCCATTCTGAGCATTTTCCAAAAAACATGGAAGTTAGGATCTCAAAGAGATAGCTGTGCTTATATGTTCATTGTAATATTATTCACAAGACCATGTATGGAAGCATCCCAAATACCTATCAAAAGATGAATGGATAAAAAATATGATATAAACATGCAATAGAATAGTATTTATCTTTAAAAGAGAGGGAACTCCTACAATATGGGAGAAAGTACAGATGAACCTGGAGGACATTATGCTACACAATCATTTCTCTTATGTAAGTGTATTAACCAGTGTTCTCTAGATTAACAGAACTTACAGAATATGTATATTATAAAAGGGAATTTATACAATTGGCTTATATTTAGAAGCAGTGTAGCCCTAAGTGACCACCTGCACGTAGAGAGCAAGAGGAACTAGCAACTGGTTAAGCAATCCAAAATCTGGAATCTCAGAATAGGAGCAACCAATGATGCAGTCCCAATCCAAGGCAGAAAATCCAGGAAACTCCCCAGAGAATCTTTGGTGAAAGACCGGGTAGAAGAATAAAGGGCCTAAAGTCCAGATCTTGGATGAGATTGGACCCAGCTTTAGTCAGAAGGAACTTGCCTTCTGGCTGCTTCCTCCTTTCATACTTTACTCCATCTGGATTCCTAGTCTATTGCACAGTGCCACTCACATCAAGGTGGGAGTGCACCCTCAGTCTGTTCATCCACATGCCAGTCATCTTATCAACACACCAGAAACCAGGAAACCCTAGGGTTCTCTTAATGCAGTCATGTTGACAATCCAGATTAACCATCACAGTGAAGTACCTAAAATAGTCAAAAACTCATAGAAGCAGAAAACAGAATGGTGTTAATCAGGGATCAGTTGGAGAGGAAATGGGTCATTGCTGTTCTGGGTTCACTTTCAAACAAATGTTTTTCCTTTTTTTTCATCAGACCTGCTTAGCACTATTTTTAGGCATATCTGCCACAATCAGAACCTCCATCAGATTCATAAAAGAAATGAAAAGAGAAATAAGGAAAAGAAACAAGCAATACTTGAGAAATAGTAAAGAGAATGTAACTCAATTCTCAATTATAAAAAGAAAGGAAGTGGTGGAAGCAGAGCGTCGAATCATTCTTGAAGAGACTCACAGTATTATCAGTCGATTCTCTATCCCAACCCCCAGATGAAGAAGTATCTGATTAACTGACAGATTGTGGAGAAAGGTTACCTTTTACCATTAAATATTATTAAATACCATTAAATATCAACACCTAAAATTTGTATAATTTGAGACTAATTATTTTTTATGATACCTTTTCTCTTGGATGAAACAGAAGTGAAATTGGGATATTTTTGTCGTTTCAAAAATTATAGAAATGTTTTAAGGTCTTAAAATTTCAGATAGTATATACATATTTCTGTTTATTTAGGAGGTGTCAGGATACAGGCCATTGAAACACATCCTGTGGAGGAATGTAATTGAGTTTTGTGAGAAAATTCCAAGAGGAAAAACTCCAAGAAGAAAAGTCTTTCACTCAGTGTATTCTGTATACAAATGTAACTTTGGCTGTGTTCTCCTGCTTCCTGCCAAACTAGGATGTTCTGACTTAGTACAGCCCTAGAGATATGAATGTTCTCTGTAACCAGATATACTTTTCTGTAAAATACCTGGATTTAGTTTCTCTGAGAATAATCAATTGTGCTACTTGCTTAGGACCATCACAGTTGCCTTGAGTAACCCCTGAAATCTGCTGGCTGTAAAGCTTGAAGCTTTTCCCTAATAAAGTGGGTATTAGCAGAAGACTTTTGTCCATCTCGTTTCTTTGGCTCTGAGTTTCAGGTTCAAATACAGACCTAGAGAGTGGTAACAAGGAGGGAAATTTTAATTTTTAAACATTGATTCCTCATATTAACTCCTGTATATTTTTTTTTTTTTTTTTTTTTTTTTTTTTTTGCGGTACTGGGGATTGAACTCAGGGGCATTCTACCTCCGAGCTACACCCCCAGCCCTATTTTTTATTCTTTATTTTGAAACCGAGTCTCACTGAGTTGCAGAGTGCCTCACTAGGTAGCTGAGGCTGGCCGCGAACCCGGATCCTCCGGTCTCAGCCTCCCAAATGCTGGGATTACAAGCGTGCGCCACCACGCCCGGCATAACTCCTGCATATTTTACAATGTATGTGACATAACAATGGTCACAGTTTCAGATTCTGTGTATATTGAAGGTTTCTTCCTTTTATAAAAGTGAAGGAAAAATGTAAAGGATATTTATACTTGATACATATATCTTATGCCATCACTCATTGGTACATCATGGTCACACCTACACATACAAAAATAATCTCCAGAACCACTGCAACATTTTTTTGGGTCATTCCCATCCTATAGAATTGCAAATAGTCCAATTGTATACAAATATTCAGATTTTTGCTTCAGTTGCATAGTAATGAGATAGAGATAAGGGGAGAAGATTTGAGAGTGAGATACCATATAACTTATTTTAGATCTCCACAAGATGCTAAGCTTCTCGCATCCCAAGGCAGTGTATAGATACCACACATATTGCCTTCTAGTCAGAAGTTTATATGGTTGTCTGAACAGTGTCCACCCTGTCTTTAATTTATACAACCTCCTCCAATATCATGGGGCTGTCAGGAGAGCTTACTGCTTCCTGCCCCCTTCCACAAGCTTTTGGCTATTTACCCCACCTGGCATCAAAGGCTCCAGCTTCCTATTATGGTGGTGAGATTCCATACTAGACATATTCTTCCTTGGGACCATTAAACTTATTTGTCATAGATTTGCCTAATATCTATAAGAAAGGGAGGTCCCTTGTCTCCTTCTAACTATCACTGTGAAATGTGTTGTGCCCCATGAAGATTCTCCTCATTAGCACAGGATGGAATTTTAATTTATGTCCTTCATGTATTCTTTTAAGGCATTTCATTAGCATTAGCGAACACATCTCCATAATTTTTCTCTTTGGGGAGCTTTTGCTACATCCAGAACACTAAACAAATATAAAGTAATATAATCTAATAACAAAGATAATTTCATTAAGATCATTTTGGAGATTAGTATTCTGAGTAAAATAGTTAGTGCTAATTGGGGACTTTGAAATTCATGGAGGATGTTCTTAGTTCTGATTTCATTTGATTGTACAGTCCTTGGAGATGGTAATTCAAGCAATGCAGTGTAAACAAATACCCCATAATCATTATGTTTAGATTTTGCATAAATTAAAGTGCATTCTTTTTCTTTACACAGTATGTTCTTTTAGTTTTCTGTTGATATTAATGATGCCCCTTAAGTATTAAAATAATTACTTTTCACTTTATCAAACTATCCAAATGTGATTATCCATTTTCCCAAAAATTAGACTTTTCTTGGCAGATATGCATCACATTTAGCAGTATTTCTAGTTGTTGTTGTTGTTATTTGTTTTGTTTTATTCTTAAAGATAAAAGAACACACATTTAGCAAGAAGAAACTAAAAACAAAAAGTGTCAAATTAGATGCTTTTATTTCTGCAATTTCCCACACTACAAAGTCAAATAGCATATCTTAGAGAGAAAACAGAAAAGAAGAAACTCCTGAGTCATAGTACAAATAAACTTAAAAATGTTTTTTATTACATCAGTGACATTATTTGCACTTTCCTGCCATAAAGGAAAAAATAGCATCTGGTTCAAACTTAAAATATCTTAAACAAATTTCTTCCCAAACTTTTTTTGCAGTAGGTAATCGTGTCTAAATGTTTCTTGGAGTTTGAGAAATAAAACAGAAGTATGGGGAATGTCTGTGTAATTTTTCCTGAACTCCTTTTTATCCAGTGAACATTAACAAAAGCAAATGGATAGGGAGAGGACCTAAAACACTGTTTTAATTATTGGCTCAAGTATGAGCATTACTACAACCCTGAAAACACCTTGACATAAAAAAAACAGATTCTTGCCGGGCGTGGTGGCGCACGCTTGTAATCCCAGCATTTGGGAGGCTGAGACAGGAGGATCCGGGTTTGCGGCCAGCCTCAGCTACTTAGTGAGGGCCAGCCTCAGCTACTTAGTGAGGCACTCTGCAACTTAGTGAGACCCTGTTTCAAAATAAAGAATAAAAAATGGGGCTGGGGGTGTAGCTCAGAGGTAGAATGCCCCTGAGTTCAATCCCTAGTACCACAAAAAGAAGAAAAGAAAAAAAAAAAAAAAAAAAAAAAAACAGATTCTTCATGGAATTCTAAAATGGAAGTATGGAAGTTGTCTGGAAGACATGTCAATTCAGTAATCCCATCCCTACATCATTTTCAAAAAGATATAATTCAACACAAGTAGTGAGTTTCAGATGTTTTGTATATGGGTGGGTATCGGGCGCCCCAGGCTGAACCCTCAGCCGTGAGGCCCCAATAAAAGACGCCGGCTAAATGCTACTGGTTCGAACCTCTTTTATTATATCTCTCTCTTTCTGGGATCAAGGCGTTGCACAAACGATAACAAACACAGTGCAGAGGTCGTCTTTCCAAATAGTGCTTTTCCTACAGACTTCCAATAACCCCTCTCTCTA
>PVLC010013394.1:0-41970 GCA_004027655.1 Graphiurus murinus | reverse complement strand
TTATTGTCCAGCCTCTAACTTCATGATAATCTAGTTTCCATGCTGGGGCCTCACTCACTGGCTGCCATGATGAGAGACACCAAACCAGAAAAGGAAAAAAAAGACATGAACGCCCCTCCCCTCACCAGCATCTCCCCTCCCCACATTTCTGCTGCTCTGTATCCATGACCACTCAACCCAGAGCGAGTTGAGGAACAAGTCTGTGAACTGGGCTCCTGCTTCTCCGTTCTTGGGCCACTGAATAAAAGTTCGTGCCATGGACAACTCAGTTTCATTACCGACTGTACCACACTGATGGGGAAAAGGGTCTCTCCCCAGAAGAGGGACCAGCAAATCTATTGGTAGCATGATTACCACCTGTTACCAACTAACCACTAGTAGTTTGGTGGGCGCTCTTCCTTTCACACATGCACATCAGTAGTTTGCTTTTTTGAAAAGTGAGATCATATAATTCAGACTGTTTTACAATCGGCATTCCAAATCTGTGTGTGGGGGGGGGGGTACTGGGGATTGAACCCAGGGTCATTCTACCTCTGAGCTACATCCCCAGCCCTATCTTATTTTTTATTGGAAATAGAGTCTTGCTAAGTTGCCAAGAGCCTTGCTAAGTTGCTGAGACTGGCTTCGAACCTGCAATCCTCCTGTTTCATCCTCCCAAGTACTGGGTTTATAGGTGCATTACCTCACTCGTCTGGCCTGACATTCCAAATCTTTAAAAGTCTTTTTTTTTTTTTGCAGTATTGGCAATTGAACCCAGGGTCACTGTACCACTGAGCTACATTCCCACCTCTTTTAATTTTGAGACAGGATCTAAATTGCAGAAGCTAGGCTCAAACTGGCAACCCCCTTGCCTCAGTCTCCCGAGTAGCTGGGATTGTAGGCGCACACAACAGCACCCAACTTTTAAAAGCCTTTTTAGGCATGTCTTTACTGTACTGTCTAGCTGTATTTCTGCTTTTTTTAATCCTTTCCTTTACCTGTGCCTGACACTGCTGTGAACGGAGGCCGCCCTTCCTTGCTCCTGGATGGTCACAGAAGAATGCTTTGGCATTCCCAAAGTATGATGCCAACGAGGGCTGCCTAACTGGAAGTGCCACTTAAGAATGTTAATCCAACCAAGTAAATAACCTTTCTTTCTTTCTTTTCTTTTTTGTAGTACTGGGGCCTGAACCCAGGGGCATTCTACCTCTGAGGTACACCCTCAGCCCTATTTTATTTTTATTTTGAAACAGGGTCTCACTACTTGTGGAGGCTGTCCATAAACCTGAGATCCTCCTGTCTTAGCCTCCCATGTACTGAGATTACAAGCATGTCCCATCACTGTCAGTAAATAACCAGTAAATACCCTTTCTTTTAAGACAAGTTAGACTGTTTTCATCATTTAAATGCAAAGCACCGTTTGGACCTATATGCTGTAAATGTCAATTCAAGACATTTGGATTAGATGAAACAACAACAAAAGAAGGAAATAGATGGCCCTTCCATATTTCATTAACACATGGCTTATGAGATTTTTGCTTAATTATGAAGCAAGGTAAAAATTCTAATGAATAACACTGTCCTAATCACACTCAAAATGTGGAAGCAATTGAGAGAAACTATTAAGTTAAAAAACTTAAGCCAGCTGGGTGTGATGGCGCGTGCTTGTAATCCTAGTACTTGGGAGGCTGAGACAGGAGGATTGCAGGCTCGCAGCCAGCCTCAGCTACTTAGTCCTTCCGCAACTTAATGAGAATTTGTTTCAAAATAAAGAATAAAAAATAAGGCTAGGGGTATAGCCTGGCGGTAGAATCCCTCTGGGTCCAATCTCCAGTACCACAAAAAGAAAAAATAAATAAATAAAAACTTAAGTCGGGCATGTTGGCACATGTGTGTAGTCCCAGTACTTATGAGGCTGAGACAGGAGGATGGAAGGTTTGAGGCCAGCCTCAGCAACTTAGCAAGGCCCTCCACAACTTAGCAAGAACTTGTTTCAAATAAAATAAAATAAAGGGCTGGGGATGTAACTCAGAGGTAGAATGCCCATGGGTTTAAGCCCCAGCAGCAACAACAACAAAAACCAAAAAAAACTTAGCTATAATCTCTAACAATAGAAATTTAAGTTCACTTAGAATTTCCCTTTTTGCCCTAATGAACGTGAAAACCACAGCAAATAGGAGAATTAGATTGTCCTAGATGATTTATAGTTGCCAGTGACTGAATATAATAAAGTCACTTCATTATCAAGCCAAGGACATTGTCTTCAGTCTTGTCATTTGCAGTTTTCCAACCAATCCCCAAGGCCTATGACATCACACTCCTACCAGTGATAGGGCTGTGCTTGCGAATGTAGTGATTAGTCAGCACAAATCTTCCTTGGATCTGCAGGAAAGGGCCTCTTTCAAATATTAATGAAACTAAAAAGTGGCAAAAAGGTACCTCTAGTGTCAGCTTTACACCAGCAGTTAAAGATATCAAGGATCACAGCACTACAGCCTAAGGACAACACAACCTGTCTATGTAATTTGAGACTAAGACCATGAAAATAACATGAGGTCCAGAAGGGGAGTTTTGGGCGGGCAGGATGCAGAAATCCACAGTCTCAAAGAGCCTTCTTGGAAAGGTGTGAAAAACCAAATACACGAAGAACCAACTTCATAGCCTCAGGATGGCCTAGGAAATCTGCACGGTTGAGGGTGTGAGTCGCTCATGCCCCTTTATCAAATACATGCCCACTTTATCCTCAGGACCTTCATTGGACAAGATAATCATATGGTTCCAAATTGGTAAAGATTATCACTGATCCTATAACAATAAATATTACTATCAGCCAGGTGTGGTGGTGCACTCCTATAATCCCAGTACTTGGGAGGCTGAGATTGGGAGATTGCAGGTTTGAGCACAGCCTGAGCAATTAGTGAGACTCTCATCAACCTAGTAAGACCCTGTTTCAAAAATAAAAATATAATCCCAGCATTTGGGAGGCTGAGACCGGAGGATCCGGGTTCGCAGCCAACCTCAGCTACCTAGTGAGGCACTCTGCAACTTAGTGAGACTTGGTTTCAAAATAAAGAATAAAAAATAGGACTGGGGGTGTAGCTCAGAGGTAGAATGCCCCTGAGTTCAATCCCCAGTACTGCAAAAAAAAAAAATAAATAAATAAATAAAATAAGGCTGGGGGTGCAGCTCAAAGGTAGAATGCCCCTGGATTCAATCCCCGTACCACCACCACCACCAAAAAAAAAAAAAAAAAAATTGCTGCCTAATACCACATTGCTACTTACAGAGGGAGTTGCTAAGGGAAAGAAGAAGGAGGAGGACTGGAGAGGGGGAAAGGGAGAGGCTCATAGATTAATTCTAGGACCTCACATTTTGATTAAGTTATATTTTTCTTGAACTGGCTATACCAAATTTCTTTTCCTTAATATAACATCAATCTGGTATTTAGCACTGGTGTCAGCTAATAATAATGCTTCAATCACTTAACTAACCATTTAAAAAGCCTAGCTTTACAAAAACTATATAATCAAATCAGAAATCCTAAATCTTAGGGTCAATAAAAATCTAGATAGGTCTGCCCTGCTGTAAAATTTATCAAATAGATTAACTATTGGTTAAATAAAGTATATTACAGACTCCCCTGCCCTCTTACTGTGAAAGAATACTGGTGGAAGATTTTTCTTTTTCTCCTTCTTTCTTCCTCTCTCTCTCTCTCTCTCTCTCTCTCTCTCTCTCTCTCTCTCTCTCCCCCTCCCTCCCTCCCTCCCTCCCTCCCCCCCCCTCTCTCTTTCTTTTTTGTGGTGCTGGGGATTGAACCCAGGGGCATTCTACCTCTGAGCTATACCCCCAGATCTATTTTATTTTTTATTTGGAAATAGGGTCTCACTAAGTTGCGGAGAGCCTCATAAAGTAGCAGAGGCTGGCCATGAACCCACGATCCTCCTGTCTCAGCCTCTCAAGTACTGGGATTACAAACATGTGTCACCATGCCATGTTGGAAGATTTTTTTCAAATCCCTTTGTGATGGGATGCAAGGACAATATTAGCATTTGGAGCTATATGAACCCTTGAAAACTTTGCCTTGACAGAGCAATAATTAACATTTCCCTGTATCTGGCACCTCACTCTCTTTATATAGCCTATATTATAACATGCATATGTAAAATTATATAGAATTAATATATATTAATTATACATAAATTCATATATAAATATGGTCCACAGCTTGAAAGAGTTTTGACATTTTGGCCAAGAATTGCAACAGAAGGATATATCCATTATTGCACAAAATATAGAACTACTACATGTCACCTGAGAGTAAGCAATGTGACTATATTTCATTTAAAAAATGATTAGCAAAGGCTTTGGTGATGTCAAATCTTTTTTTTTTTTTTTTTTTTTGCGGTACTGGGGATGGAACCCAGGGGCATTTTACTTCCGAGCTACATCTCCAATTTTTTTAATTCTTTATTTTGAAACAGGGTCTCACTAAGTTGTGGAGGGCCTCACTAAGTAGCTGAGGTTGGCCGAGAACTCAGATCCTCCTGTCTCAGCCTCCCAAGTACTGGCATTACAAGTGTGTGCTACCATGCCCAGCTTGGTGATGTCAAATCTTATGTGCAGAATTCTTTTCATTTCTCTCTCTCTCTCCTTCTTTCTGTCTTTCCCTCCCTCCCTCCCTCCCCAGTGCTAGGGATGAAGCCCAGGACCTCAAGCATCCAAGGCAACTCTGCCACTCAACTATACCCCCAGCCCTCATTTCAAACGTTTTAATTATACTACTGAGAGCATATTACCTATATGAAAAAGATAGACAATATTAGTGTAAAAACAAAAATTTACTAAAATCAAATGTCAAAAGCATGAGTGTAAAAGCCTAGAAAATATACACACAGAATATGATGTGTTCATAAAAGAAACCATCACATTGTAAATGGAACAAAAGGAGGGAAACTAGCAGAATTCTCGAACTGCTTTGTGTTCTGTTCAAATACAAATAAAAAGCTGGGGTAAAATAGCTGAATTGCTGAACACACTCAACAGCTGGGGCAGCGCCTGGGACTGCCCGAGGTTAGAGCTGGTTGAGATGGCAGGAACTGCTGGCTACAAAGTGTTTCCAGGAACTTTTCACCTTTTAGTGTCTGTTATTAGATTAGAGCTTTTTTATACAAACACTTGTCAGACAACATCAGGACTAACACATGTGATGGTTCTTTGGAGCTCCTTACACAAAAGCAAATATTGTCTGGCCATTTAAAATATTTTAAAGCTGAGCTTGGTGGTGCATGCTGTAATTCCAGTGCTTGGGAGGCTGAGACAGGAGGATCGCAGGTTCGAAGAAAGCCTCAGCAATTTAGCGAGGTTCTCAGCAACTTAGCCAGACCCTGTTTCCAAATAAAAAAATAAAAAGGGCTGGGGTGTAACTTAGAGGTAGAATGCCCCTGGGTTGAATCCAAACGAGCCCTAAACCACAACCACATGGACATGCTCAGCTCAGGAAGTTCCTGACCTGCACAGGGCAGACCTTGGCAGAACACTTCAGGAAGGTGCGAGTGGACGGGGTGGGCCGGGAGAGAGCAAGGAGGGTCGGTGATGCTAACAAACAACGCCATGTTACAGAAAACAGTGACGGTGACACTGAAACATCACTTTGGCCTAATAAGATCCTGCCTCTTTTAGGGGGCTGAGGCCAGCAACATCTAAGCTGCTTGGGGACCCCTCCTGTCCCTGGGCCTCAGCTCTGTGCCTTCTCAAACAGCGGGGCCCTGGGTGGCACGTGGAGCCTCACCTTCAGGATGGGAGCCAGGAAGACGGAGATTCCTGTCAGGATGAAGACGATGGTGCCAGTCACCCTCTGTTCCCTGGTGGAGGAGGGCACATGGTGAGGGATGACCCGGGAGATACTCAGTGACCACTCCCAGTCCCCCTGCCCCTCTGTAGGTCCTGAAGCGTATGCCCAAAGGGCTTTCAAGTCGGGCTCCATCTTGTAGCCTGAGGCCCAGCTGACCTGCGAGGGGGAGATGGAGCCCCTGACCAAGGTCTGGGCACTCTGGAGGGAAGCTGGGGAGGCTGTTCAGTGTAGTGCTTAATAGCTGCGTGCTCGAGCCAGATGGACTGGAGCTGAATCTTGGCTTTGCCACTTACTCATGGTGCAGCATGGGGCAAGACCCTGAACACCCTGAGCTGAGTAGAACGGAGATCATAGTGGCACCTACATCAGGAGGCTGTTGTGACACAAAGTGCTTATTACCTTGTTTTTCAGTGACAAGATCCCACTTTTGTGGGCCATGACCCATAAAGATCCCAGGGAATGGGGCTTGACCAATGGCAAAGCAGGTGTCAGGGGCTGGGGCACAGAGGTTGGAGCCCTGGGTTCTGGGGTGCATTGCTTAGGCCCAGGGGCTCAGGAGACTGTCCAGTCAGCCATGCAGTCAGATAGAGAGGCCTCCCTTGGGCGGGCTGGGTGGCCTAGGTGTCCCAAGGCAGTCGGGAGAGTGCCAGGATCTAGTGTGGGCCTGGGGGCCCTACTGGACAGATAACATGCTTCCCTGCCTAGAGCAGCTTGGGCACCTGACTCAGAGCGTGAGAGGAGGGATAAAGGAAGGGGCTGTAGTGACAGGTCAGGGCCACAGTCCAGGGGATGGCAGTGGTCCCAGGAGGGCTTTCTGGAGGAATGGAGATTGAGTATGACTCAAACCCACAGAGGGGTCTTGGGGAACAGCAGGCCCAGGGGTCTGGAGGAAGAGAAAAAGGGCAGGACGAGAAGAGGCCCTACCATGGCCTCTGTAGGTGAAAATCTCTGGAGTGTATGTGTGTGCATATGTATTTGTGTGTGTGTATGTGTGTGTGCATGTGTGCATATGAGTGTGTGTGTGCATGCATATGTGTGTGTGCATGTGTGCACTACTTATAGACTATTAAGAAAAAAAGTACCACTTAGAACTAAAATTTCATCTCCCTTCTTCCTTCCCTTTGAGGTAGGATAGAAAAAATGAAAGAAATACGTAGGGAGGAAACATAAAGGAAGGACAAGAAAAATCTAATTTTAATATGAGAAAGCCTTGAGCTAACCTTCCTCATCCCGTCACTCCTCAGACCAGTTCTCCCTCCCAGGCCTGACACTCAAATTTCTGGGAAAGCCACAGATCTTCACTCACAACCTTAAAGTTCCTGGAAATTCACTTGCTTCTGATGGTTACCCATTAATTATCCCACCAATAAAATAATTCAAGCAAGCAAGATATGACATAGGCTGAGAAAGCTATAGTTTAACGGGACTTTCCCATTTGTCTGTTGTCAGATGACGGAGGCCTCGATCTGCCTAAGGATCCAGGAGATGACCAGACCACCATAAACAGGCTTGTGCTCACCAGATGGATGGCATCTTTGCATACCTTCCCATGCCCACCCGATGCCAAGCTTCCTTTTAAAAAAAAAGAGCCATGAAACCCCAAACTGCGTCTCTGTCTTGAGATGGCCTACATTCTCCCTTGAATGTGTACTCCTTGCTCTCCTAAACAGACCTCTGGCTGTGCCTCTGATGGGCTCATGCTGAGATTCTTTCCTGTCATGAAGACAAGAGCCCTGCCAATCCTGAGTCAGGTTCCCCCTCTCTTCCTGGGAACCCCTCGGACCTGTCTCAGAATCACCTCTCCTACCTCAGGAAAAATCACTCCTGTGATTGTCTCTGTGGTTCCTGGACTGTCAGGAACCCTGATTCCTTGATGGTAAGAAAAGCTGGCTTCCCCTCTCCCAAGCTGGCCACTCCTGTCCGTGTGATCCAGGCCGCCTCCTACCTGACTCCCAGGAACTGGGGCTGCTCCCCAGGGGCGCTGGTCTCCGTCTCCATCCTCAGGCTATCGATGTGGGCAATGGAGATGACAGTGGCCGCCACATACCAGGGGAGTCCCATGAAGGAGCACAGGGCCATGAGGATGCCCACCCAGAACAGGTCCAGATGGTAGCCGACAGCTTTCTGCAGGGGCGGGAGAAGCTTCTGGGACCCTGTTCCTCTTCAAAGCAGCCATTTTGTGGATCATGATTCAAGGGCTTCCCCCTGCCTTTCAGAGTGTATTCTGAGGGGCTGTCACCCTGAGATGCTCCCCGTGAGAGCTGCAGAGGTGCTCAGGGATCGCCACCCCCAAAAGCGCTTTCTATTGCCACCTCGTGTGAAAGGGTGAGCCAGATAAAGGACACAGATGATGTAGCAGAGGGACGTTCTAGCTTGGAAAGGCCCTGGGTTTGGTTCCCTGGGGAAAGGGCTCCTACCAAGGGGCCACAGTATCTCTGCAGTTCTTGAGTGAGGGCCTCAGCTGGGGCAGGCCCAGATTGGTCCAGATTCAGGGAGAGGTTAGCATAGGTCTTCTCAGACCCAGAGGCAGAGAGAAGTTTCAAGGACCAAAGGTGGGAGGCTAAGGAAGTTCCTTCATCTCATGATTTCAGGCCTATCCCCTTGTCAGCATCTGCTTGGACCCCCAAGTCCACTGTCAGGAGGTACAGAGCTGGAGATTGACTTTGGGAGAGGAAAGGGGCTTGTACCCAGGGGCTGGCCTGGGTTTGTCCCTGGTCTTCAGACCAAGTCACTTTGGCCTTTCTGGAAGTCATATGTCCTCACCCCACCCCACCAAGTGGAAACTTGTCTTCTGCTCAAAGTATTGAAAGAGATATTTCCTTCTAACGTTGCTCCTAGCAACAGCCTTACCCTCAGCTTGTTCTCCTTCCGGTTGACAATGACAGCTGTGATCTGCTGGTCCATGAAGATCAGGATGGTCACCAGTAGGGCAGGCAGGATGCTCGCCAGGTACACCCACCACGGGTTCTTCCCAAAGGGGGCCACAAACCAGCCTCGGTCAGGCCGCGTGGGCTGAGCGGAGCAAAGGAAGAGGGAGGGCCCTTTCCTCTCTCTCCCTTGTCCCATGCCCTGGCCTGCTGGCCCACTCCCACCACCTCGGCTTTTCCCCAACTGGGGCACATCTCAACTGCAATATGTTCCCTTAGACCTGAGACACCTGCAACTTTAAAGAGATCACAGAAGCAAGGGAGATGTGGGAAGGAGCATGAACATAGACGGGGTCTGCAGAATTAAGGAGATCATTTGCTGTAACTGCCCTGGACTCAGCTGGGAAGCAGGGAGGTGAAGCTCAAGGAGCAGCCAAGAGGGAGTATGTAGTCACTGATTACCAAAGAACAAAAAGTAGAAATGGGGTGCGACAGCCAAGAATAAAAGCATTCGATGGGCCTAGTGCCTGATGTTTTTGCCTCTCCTCAGCCACCTGTCTCGGGAGCATTACAGAATTATCTGTAAAACACCAAACGCTGGGGGCTGGGGATGTAGTTCGGTGGCACAGTGCTTGCCTAGCATGTGCAAGGCCCTGGCTTTAATCTCCAGCACCACAAAACAAGAGCACAAAACATCAATTCAGACCCGCGTGTGGGGAATAAGGGGTTATCCATGCAGAAGCTGATATTTATCTTTTGTTATATTTAAGACAAAGTGGTACTTTTGAGGCCAACATGAGTTGTATCAGATGCGTTTAAGCCACTAAGTAAAACCCTGAAATAATATCTTGAAGGTCAAGGCCTCAAGGATGAAGAGGGTAAATTTTAGAACCTCCCTACCCTGGGTAGATGGTTGGCGCATTTGTGAGGAAACAAGGCCTAAGCTTAGAAGCAATCAAATGGCACCAACTCTGGACCAATAGGTCATTTCTGAACCAGTGGGTCTCTGCCTTGAATAAGTGCAGAATCAACTGGGGGCCTTAATGCAGACTACTGCTGTACCCAACCCTAGTGTTTCAGATTCCCTAGGTCTGAGGTGGGACTGAGAATTTGCATGTCTTTCTTTAAAAAAAAAAAAAAAAAAAAATATATATATATATATATATATATATATATATATATATTTGTTTGTTTAATTTAAGCCAGGGACTCTATGTTGCCCAGGTTGGTCTTGACCTCTTGAGCTCAAACAATCCTCCCACCTCCCAAGGGTTGGGACTACAGGTGAGTGCCATCAGAAATCTGCCTTTCTAACAAGTTCCCAGGTGACAATGTGGCACTGAGCCAGGGACCACACTCTGAGAATGAGAATCCTCGTTCTAAGAGATCATTTTCAGCAGATCCCAGTTGGCCTGGCTCGTTGACTGCCTGAGGTCTAGGAATTGGAAACCTTTGGATAGCAATCCAAAGGCTTCAGCTGAATTGGAGGATGGATTCCAGCCTCTTCCCTGCTCCTGGTCTACATGGCGGGATTTCCTTCTAAAGATGTTTCCTCCCACCTCTCAAAGGACCGCCCTGGGAGGCTGAGCAGGAGGAGGCAGAGCACACACACGGAATCGACAGGGTGTCTGGCGGGAGAAGATACTGTGATGGTGGTGGAAGAGGAAGGGTCTGCAGCTTGTGAATGGCGAGGGCAGGGGTGAGGGGCAAACCTTGATGACATTGGGCACGTGCAGCTTGGGAGTTTCCAGCCCAAAACAGGCGTCAATTCCACAGAACAGCAGGATGGAGAAAATAATGGAAAAGTCAGCCACCAGGGCCCGGACCTGCAGAAAGGAGAGGAGCCAGAGAGCTGAGCGCCCACCCTGCTCCAGCCCACCCAGTCCTCAGACAGCAAAGAAGAGAACGGGGAAGGCTGGCTCGGAAGCCAGCAGGCCCACACTCAAGTCTGGGTTCTGTCCCTTGCTGCCGTGTGACCTTGGGGAAAGCTCAGTCCCTCTTCTGTGAGATGGAGATGATAGTACGGACCTCAGAGGCCCAAATGAGCAATGGCGCCTTTAGGGTGCTCGGAGTGGGAGCTGGTATGATCCACGCACTAGCCCTTGCTGAGACCTGTTCTGGTGTGACAGACTGAACTGGGCCACCCAGCAGGTGTGGTGAGGGCAAGAGTTAAACTTGGAGGGAAGCCCTCGCTCCCAGAAACATGTGACAGGTTGCTGCTCCGCAACTGGCGGCTGGGAGGGCAACCCCCTTCCCCAATTCCACAAGGGACCCCTGGCTAGTCTCCACCTCTGCCCACCAAGAGGCTCCAGGAGGTCAGTCACAGGCCGGGCTCTGGACCTGACCCTGACTCAGCATCTTCTCACCTAATCTCCTACCAAGGCCACATGGAGAAGTCTCAGGGCAGAGGGTCCCCCAGTGCCCGCTTGAGACCTTTTAAACATCTTTTCAGACAAAGCAAGTTGACGGGCAGAGGCAGGCGACAGCACATTGACTTTGTTCCCTGCACCCCTTGACTAAAAATTCATATGGTGTAAAAAGACAGTTTCGACTTCAACTTCCCTCATCCCAGTCCCACCTTCCAGATTCACCATTTAATGTCTGCTTGATTCGGTTGTTCTGGAAGTTTATTCCAGGTCAATTAATAGGCTTATAGTTTTATAGATATACATTTTGTGCAGGGGATTGAGCCCAGGAGAATTCTGCCCCTGAGCTACACCCCCCTCCAGCACATTTTTTTTTTCTATTTTGAAACAGGGTTTCACTAAGTTGCCAAGGGTGGCCTCAAGCCTGCGATCCTCCCATCTCAGCCTCTCAAGTACTGGGATTATAGGCGCGTACCACCACACCTGGCTTTATTTTCATTTTTTTTCTCTTAGAATCAATGCTTGTGCACATGTGAGAATTTCTCTGGGGTGTATACCTGGGAATGGAAGTGCTGCTGAAATTCCTGTCACCTTCAGCTTTATAAGAAGGTGCCATTGCTCCTAAATGGAATGCACTTGCTAACGTTCCTGTCCACCACTTTCGTCCCCAATACCCGGTATTCCAAGGCCTGCATGTGTTTCCCAATCTGATGAGTGGGAAGCAGTGTGGCTTATTCTTCTCTGCAACGCTAAATGCCAGGAGGCAACGGAGCACTTTTAAAGTACTTTAAGAGGAATTAAGAAAGTTGGTGGCACAACTATGTGAATGACTTTTTTTACCCTGCAGGCAACAGACATTCTCAGAGGCAGCCACCGCTGTAGTGTTTTTATATAGAGACTTAGGAAGGTGGTATGGGGGAAGTAGGGAGGAAGACTTGTTTTGAAGATGTGTTTGCATTGCAGGCACTCTAGTTTTTATTTAGTTCGTCTATTGCAAAGCTTAGACAAAAAAAGAGAGACTTTTTTTTAAATTTAAATTTTTTTTGTGGTACTGGGGATTGAACCCAGGGGCATTCTACCTCCAAGCTACACCCCCCGCCCTATGTTTTATTCTTTATTTTGAAACAGGGTCTCACTAAGTTGCAGAGGGCCTCACTAAGTAGCTGAGGCTGGCTGCAAACTCGGATCTTCCTGTCTCAGCCTCCCAAGTACTGGGATTATAAGCATGCGCCACCACGCCTGGCTTAGAGAGACTTTTATTAGTCTTTACAAAATATTGGGGAAAACTCAAGTATTCATATAAAAGGTTTTACAGTTATTACTTGTGGTAGCATTAATGCATTAATCTTTACTTAAGATGGCTTCAGGAGGGTGTGAATGGGATTTGGTGGGAGAGAGTTGCTGAAATTCTTCCAAGTGTCCCTCTTCTCATGACATAGCCATTTCTCACATGTGCAAGTGCTGTTTTGATTAATAAATTTTTTATTCCAGATACCAACAGAAAATAAGATTTAAAATAGTAGTTATTGTTTATAATAGCATAAAAAATCAATTGGCTAGGAATATTTATTCCTAAACAAAAAGTTCAAGACCTCAAGACCAAAGCCTATAAACATTATGAAGAGAAATAAAAACAAGTTAAATGAAGTATACTATATTCAAGACTAACAATGAAAAATATCACTTCTTCCCAAATTGGCATATAGAATCAAGATAATTGTAGCAAAATTATAACAAGTTTTTTATTTTGGTGAAATTCAAGGTGATTCTAAAATTCACATAGAAATGCAAGGGCCAAAATAATACTATAAAAAAAGGACAAGCCAGGTGTGATGGCACATGCCTATAATCCCAGAACTAGGGAGGCTAAGACAGGAGGATCGCAAGTTCAAGACCAGCCTCAGGAAGGGAGTAAGACTCTCAGCAACCTAGAGAGACCTTGTTTCCAAACAAAAAATAAAAAAGGCCGGGCGTGGTGGCGCACGCTTGTAATCCCAGCATTCGGGAGGCTGAGACCGGAGGATCCGGGTTCGCGGCCAGCCTCAGCTACATAGTGAGGCACTCCGCAACTTAGTGAGACTCGGTTTCGAAATAAAGAATAAAAAATAGGGCTGGGGGTGTAGCTCGGAGGTAGAATGCCCCTGAGTTCAATCCCCAGTACTGAAAAAATAAATAAATAAATAAATAAGTAAATAAAAAAGGGCTGGGGGTGTAGCTCAGAGGTAGATTACCACTGAGTTCAATCCCCACTACCACAAAAAAGGAAAAATTTGATCTGTAAAATATAAAAAACTTATTATAAGCTATAGAAATGGAGACTATAATATTGGTGTATAAATAAACCAGTTAAACAAAATAAACAACCCAGAAATGGACCTTGTCATATAGGAACATTAGTTATATGGCAAAGGAAGCCTTGCAAACCAGTAGAGAAACAAAGTTGTTTTTTTTTTTTAAAGTACTGGAACAATTGGCTATTTATATAAAAACACAAAGAAACATTATTTCATGCTATACATCAAGATCAGTTCTAATGGATTGTAAATTTAGCATGAAAGAAAAAACAGTGAAGCTTTTAGATGGTAACACAAGAAGCTCTCTCTGTCTAATATTTTACCTGAGGAAAACTTTACTGTATTTGATTACAGTAAAACTAAGAATTTCTGTTAATCAAAAGATTCCATTAAGGAATTAAAAAAGGCCTTTCACAGAGTAGAAAAAGATACTGCAACACATATGCTCACAAAAGTTCGGGTTTTTTTCTAGCCAGAATATATAATGAACTCTTGCATATCAGAAAGAAAAAGCAACCCAATAAAAATGTGCAAGAGATGTAAACAAGAAGAAAGTTGAATAAACCCATGATAAGTGTTCAACTTCATGAGTCAACAGGGCACTGAAATTTTTTTAAAAATACAGTGAGTTACTGGTACACAGACAGGTTAAAGATAAAGGTCTGAAAAAGCCATGTGTTGTCAAGGGGCTTGAGCCCAAGGGAAGCCAGTCCTCTCTGACTCCAAAGTCTGTGCTCTTAACTTGAAAAGCCCCATGAGCGAGTCCATGTGGTGGCCCTGCTGTCAGGGCCTTCTTTAACAGAGGGCCCACTGCAGGTCCCGCCCAACTGCAGGGCGCACTTACCTTGGTAGGGAAATAGCGGCTGAATTTGAACTTCTTCAGAGTAAAGGTCATGGAGTAAGTCCCAAAGAAAAGGATGAAGGACATGAGCGCCAGGTCTGGGATGAACTGGCAGGAGCTCCCGAGCAGGCGCCCACCGTAGCTCAAACACTCCTTCTTGCTCAGCAGGGACCAGTCCAGCGCTGTGAGGTTAAGGGGGTTGTACTTGGAGGCCAAGCACAGGAGAGAAAGGGTCAGGACTTTCCTGGCACGTTGGCCACCTTCTTGCCCCTGCAGTCCCAGGCAGCCTGCCCGCCTGCCCACCCCTGAGGGGCCGCAGTGGTGTCCTCGGCAGCAGAGTGGTGCTCCTGGGAACCGGCTGCCTCAAGGAATGACAAGCAAGCCGCTCCTGGGGAAGGTTAGGAGCTGACACTTGTTTTTTCATTGTGTTCTAGGATGCAGGGCTTTGCTTCCTGGGGTTGGGAGGATGCCCTCCTTCTTGGTAGGCCTCAGCTCTGCCCCAGTCCATCAACTACAGGTCCTGTTGACACCTCCTTCCTCTAGTGTTACACTGTGTGTGTGTGTGTGGGGGGGGGTAATGGGGAGTGAACCCAGGGGCATTCTATCTCCAAGCTACCCTCCAGCCCTATTTATTTTTTATTTTGAAATAGGGTCTCACAAAGTTGCGGAAGGCCTTGCTAAGTTGCTGAGGCTGGCTGTGAACCTCTTGTCTTAGCCTCCCAAATATTGGGATTGCAAGCATGCACCATCATGCCTGGTTCTAGTTTTACATTTATTCTCTCCTTTCCTTCCCCTCTGTCACATTTATATTAATCCTTTCTTGGGTCATTTCAGCTACTTCCTGCTGTGGTGTCCCAGATCCTAAAATCCAGGGCATGCTAAGCAATAAAATTTTGTATATAAATATAAAATTTACATTCTTTGTATCCATGGGTTTCACATCCATAAATTCAACCAACTGTGGATTGAAATTTTTTTAAATTGCATCTTTACTGAACTGGGGATATAGTCTAGTGGTAGAGCGTTTGCCTAGCATGTGTAAGGCCCAGGGTTCAATCAGAACACCACCACACACACACAACAAAAATTTCATTTGTATTGTTGTGTTGAACATGTGCAAACTTCTTCTACTATTATTCCCTAAATAGTACAGTATAACAATAATTTATATAGCACTCACATTGTATTGTTATAAGTAATCCAAAGATGATTTAAAGTGTACATATACAGGAGAGGTGCATAGGTTATAGTAAGTGCTACACCATTCTATATAAAGGACTTGAACCTCCACAGATTTTGGTATCCTTGGGAGATCTTGGAATCAATCCCCCATGAAGACCAAGGGATGACTGTATTTATGTATTCCTAAGAGTTAAAAAGTAGGAAGGAAAAGAGAGTAATTTATAATAATAATAAATACGTATGTTTATTTGGTTCTGGGGATTGAACCCAGAGACATTCTACCTCCAAGTTACACCCCTAGTCCTTTTTTTTTACTTTTTTATTTTGAAACAGGGTCTTACTAGGTTGCTGAGAGTCTCGCTAAGTTGCTGAAGCTGTCCTCGAACCTGTAATCCTTCTATTTCAGCCTCCGAAGTACTGGGATTACAGGTGTGTACTACTGTGCCAGCTTAATAGATATTCTTAAAATTTAACGTGTAAATGTTTAGAAATAGCTACATAATGATGTAAACTGAGGCTGGGGTGCTACCTCCTGAAGACCACCACCCATCGTTATTGGGAAAGGCAGACCAGACCTGGGGGTCTTAGGGACTAAGGAGAGCAAAGGACAGGTTGGGTTGGGGGAGCACTAATAAACCTTCTGGGACTGGGGAGTGGCATTGTTGGAGAACTGGGGGTCGCAGGTGGAAAGAGAAGGACAACCAAGAAAGGCCAGAGGGCAGCTCTGCCGACAGCCTCGTGTGCACGGCCCTGTTCACCATTCCTCACCTCGGCCTCCCCTTCAATCTTTATGTGTACATCATATTAATGCACACAGACTTAATAACACAGGGGGAGGCATGTTTTAAAATGGGATGTTTACAGTATATACTTAAAAGTATCCATTTACAAAGCCCCCCCCAGGTACCCTGGGGTCGGCCTCTGTGAGTCCAGGTCTCCGTGAGTTGGTCTCAGTTTTCCCAATTCTTTTCTCACCATCCCCCCCTCCCCCAAACAAAGGCACTCGACTGTCTGACCTAAGAGAAGGGACTCACCAGAGAAGCGTTGATGTTGGGTGCCGGCGAGGCTGAGGCATTGAACACGGTTGTATTCACTGCAGATGGGCACACGACATGGGGAAAGGTCAGAGGCTTCTGGGTGGGCAGCCTGCAACCCCCGCCCCTCGGCCCCCAGCTTTCCCGCCCCCCTCCAGTTCCTTAAGCCAAGGCTTGGCTTCTGCTGCAAGGGCAGCTCATCATACCCGGCCACAGCTCAGACAACAGCTGGGCCAGTCTAAGACAACTCCCTCCAGACAATGAACAGCTGGTTTTAAAAACTGAAATAAGGAAATCTGGTACTAAGACGAGTCGGTGAATACTGTGTCTTGGGAATCCCTCCTGGACACTAGACCCATTTCTGTGCTGTTAGACTTTAAAGACATTTTTAAGGAACCAACTCCACGCCATGCACTATGCCAAACCCTTATATGTATTCGTTTCTTAAGTTCCCAAATCTCCACCAGCTATCCCTACTTTACAGATGAGGTGCCTGAGGCCCAGAGAGGTTAATTTGCCCATTGCCCAAGGTCGCAAAGCTCATACTTGGAGTCATGATCCATCCCAGGCAGACTGAACCAGAACCTATAAACCTCCCAGCCCTGCACAGCAAGCTTCTCTACCTCGTCCTGCTCCGCCAACACTTTCTTCTCTCCAGCCCCTCTCCACCTGTGCTTGCTTTATTTTCTTTTTAATGGTACTAGGGATAGAACCCAGGGTCATTCTACCTCTAAGCTACACCTCAGCCCTATTTTATTTTTTATTTTGAAACAGAGTCTCACTAAGTTGCTGAGGGCCTCACTAAGTTGCTGAGGCTGGCCTCAAACCTGTGATCCTCCTGTCGTGGCCTCCCAAGTACTGGGATTACAAGCATATGTCACCATGCCTGGCTCATATGTGCTTTTTTAAAGGCCAGTTGGGACTGTACAACTTTCTTTGCTTTGATATTATCTACTCGAATTTGCCTCTTCAGTGCAAGACAAGGAGACTATAACCTGGGTCTAGGATCTGAAGGAGGATCAGGAACCCAAAGATCCTTTTCTCAGCTGTTTCTTTTGCATCTTGTGTAGGCACTGCCCTTCCCTGGCCTCAGGGCCCCTCACGATACATGGATCATCTAAGGGTCCCTTCAGGCCTGTGGGGAAGGCTGGGGGAGCCATAATCCGCCTCCTCTCATTTCCAGGTGGACTCTTGGCAGGGCCTCCCTTGCTCCATCCTGGGGGTGAGCTCATCATTCACAGGGCCTGGCTCCCCAGGGGATCTGGCCACTCAGTACAAAGGCAGGCTTTGGGGGACTACTGGTCGCCCTGTCTCCCCTCCTGAACTGCAGGTGTGCAGGTGAAGGCCAGGTTCTCCTCACCTTCCTCCTCCAAGTGAAGGAAGACTAAGCAGTTTCTCTGCAGCAGGTTTGGGGAGAGAGGTGAACACCAGCCAGGCTGCTGGTGAGAAGACTGAAACACACCACAAGCCCCCCATTTGGCCCCCGCTGGCTCTCCAGATTTGATTAGAAACCAGAGAGAAGAAGTGCTTTGTCAGAGGCTCCCTCCAGCCTCCAATAAATTGTCAGCAGGGTTGAATATAATCGTATAGCCCCTCTAAGTTGCTTGCTTCCTGGACAGGTGGGCTGGGTGGCTAAGGAACTCAGGCTTGAATTCAGGGCAGAATATTCCTAGGAATTCTACAAACCTAGAGGTTTGTTAGGATTATTCTGAAGAAACTACACTTATGCCAGGTGTGGTGGCACACACTTGTAATCCCAGTATTAGGGAAGTTGAGACAGGAGGATGGCAGGTTGGTGGCCAGCCTCAGCAATTTCATGAGGCCCTTCGCAACTTAGTGAGACCCTGTTTCAAAACAGAGGATAAAAATAGGGCTTGGGGTGTAGCTCAGAGGTAGAATGCCCCTGGATTCAATCCCCAGTACTGTGAAAAAAAAAAAAGCTACACTTATTAAAAATCAGGGACATCTGTTACCTTTCCTCACATCACTGACCAAGAGAACACGAGGCACAATTTACATCAGAGAGAGAGACCTGGGCACGAAGACTAACTTGGGGCTACCACTCAAATGCTAGAGAATGTTAGAGCTTGTGCCTGAGGAGTGCAGGCATTTTCCTACCACCCAGTGTTTTCAAGCCAGACATCCTCTTAACGTCTTCTGCTTCAGTTATTTATTTATTTATTTATTTATTTATTTATTTATTTATACATACATACATACATACTGGAGATTGAACCTAGGGGCATTCTACCTCTGAGTTACAAGCCCAGCCCCCTATTTTATTTTTCATTTTGAAACAGGGTCTTGCTAAGTTGCTGAGGATGGCCTTGAACCTGCAATCCTCCTGTCTCAGCCTCCCAAGTATTGGGGTTACAGGCATATACCACTGTGTCCAGCTTCATTTCTTTTCTATCAAGAACTTTATAGAGTTTATGTGAAAACCACCTGAGATAAAGGTGGGAGAAACATAATATGGAAAATTCCAGAAAGGGTCCAAAAGTATTTTAAAATTCTAGCATGCAAAAAGTGGTACTCACTTGGGATTGAAAGCAGCCAAATCAGTGTTTGCAGCATCCATAAACAGAATACAAATCAGTTACAATGGAAATGAAATGAAATGTGAAGACAGTGCCCCTGCACAAGCATTTACGACGAAGAGCGACAAAGAATGATAGCATGCCACAGTTAGACTGGTTTTTGCAGTAAAACTCAGGAAATGGAACAATTAGTAAGTAGGTGGCCCATGAACTGGAAAGAAACTATAGTTGTTCCCAACTCCCTAGTCTCCTGTATGTCTGGAACTTCCCTTTCCATATTCTCCTAAACAAAACTGACTCATCTTGGTTCCAGATCCTTTACTTTCTGTGAAGAAACTACAAATATCATCTTGCTGGGCTTAGTAGCTAATAATGGTTCACTGTGGCTGATTAATAGTTCAATAAAGCAGAGGTTCTCAAACTTGAGAGTGTATCCAAAGCACCTGGAAGGCTCATTAATACACAGAGGGTTGGACCTTACTCCAGAGTTTCTGATTCAGCAGGTTTGGAGTGGGGCCCAAGAATTTGCATTTCTGACAAGTTCCCATATGGTGATGGTGTTGCTAGTCTGGGGGCCGTACTTTGAGAACCATGATAATAGCATGGCCCAAAAGAACGAGGTGATATCAAGCACCAGGCAAGGTCAGGGGAGGAAGATATCTGTAAACAAAGTGGGTTCATTATGCCCCTTGGACCCTATTTTGTCAGCTCCTACATCCCCTGTTCCTAGGCTACTCTCAGGTTTGGTTTCTCCTGTGGATAGATGAATCTCAGAATAGCCAAAGCCTCTCACATGACCCCAGAATTTGAACTGTTTCTAAAAAGAGATCAAGGACATGGGATTCTAAAAGTCAGGCTTGTGAGAAATGTGTGTTTAATGGAATGAATCCAGCCTCATACATGCCAGGAAGGTGATCTATCACTGAGATACATCCACAGCCATTTTTATAAATGTTTATTTTTTAGCTAGGACCTCGCTAAGTTGCCTAGGCTGGCCTTGATCTTGCCATCCTCCTGCCTCAGCCTTCCAAACAGCTGGGATTAGAGGCAGGTACCACTGTGCCTGGATCATAGTAATATATTAAGGGACTGAACAACCTAGTATTTACTTATTTCCTCTAACCCAATCTGGGCGTAGATTTTGTGTCTGTGTGTGGTGCTGGGAATTGAACCCAGAGGCATTCTACCTCCAAACTACACCCCCAGCCCTATTTTATTTCTTATTCGGAAACAGGGTCTCACTAGGCTGCTGAGAGTCTCACTAAATTGCTGAGGCTGTCCTTGAACCTGTGATCCCCTATCTCCACCTCCCAAGTACTAGAATTACAAGTGTGCACCACCAAGCCCAGCTTGGGTATAGATTTGAAAACCCCAAAAGAGTCCCATGAAACAGGCAGAGCCAACATCCCTCTTTTATAGCTAAGGAAACTGAGGTTTGGCATGACCTCGAGTGGCCTGTGTGCCTCAGCTTTCTCTTTGTGAGTGCAGCCTGGTGGTGCCTGGAGAAGGGTGGGTGCTCGGCAGCCCGTGGGTATTCTGGATACATCCCAACGAAGGCTCTTAGAGGCGTGCGAATGCCCTTGAAGTAGGCCAGGAGGTCAGACTCTATGAGGAGCCTTGACCAGTTGGTTGATTCAGCCTCCTACCCAGTGTGAGGATCCTTCTTTTTTTTTAGGTATAGAAGGCAGGGGCATTCTACTTCAGTGCCATATCCCCTGCTCTTTTCATTTTTTTATTTTGAAACAGGGTGTCTCTAAGTTGTTGAGGCTGGCCTCGAACCTGCAATCCTCCTATCTCAGCCTCCTGTCTCAGCCTCCCATTTACAGATGTGCACCGCTGCACCCAGCTGGAGATCCCTTTTACAACACTCTTGGCACCTGGGCATCCTGAGAGTCTAAGTAACTGGCTACCAACCAAGGGGACCCACACCTCCCACCAATGGATGCTGACGCCCCCATTGTAAGTTCTTCCCTAAACTCAGCCAGCATCTGGCTCCCTGGATCTTCTGCTTCCCATTCATCTTGCAGTTGCGGAGGGTGACTGTCCCTGTGACATGGCCGTCCTTCTCTCACACCTGTCATATCCCTATGAGGCTAAGTCTCCCCAGGCTCTCCAGCTGCTCTTTAGGTGGTACGACTGGCGAGCCCTCCATGCTGGGTGTGCTCCTGTTTGTAGCGATGCTCATCACTGTGATGTGGTCTCACCTTGTAAGGTGTGTGACCGCACTGGAGCAATGTGCTGGGGAGAGGCGTCATGCTCCGATGGGGCAGAGAGGGACTCTAGGCACCATCAGGTCTGTCTCTGGCTTGGGCAGGATTCCCAATCACATCAACCCACATGGAGGCAGATCATACCCTCCTGACCTATACCCTCCTGATTGTAACCCTGGGTGCCGATATTGTGTCTCTTGTTAGGGTTTACTGTCTCCTTGGTTTCCTTCCAAAAACTGGTTTTGATGCCCTGTATTGCTCCCTTTAAACGCCCGGCTGAACGGCCCCTTGCAGGCAGGCTCACTCTCCTGAAGTCCTGTGGTGGTAGGGGAGGGTGGGTGGGTGGGAGCCCAGAGCGCACGGGGTTACCGGTCACCTGTGTCAGGGGCGACGCACTCGCACTTGTAGGTGGTGATGTAGTCGGGCTTGAAGTCCATGTTGATGGGGTAGTTCCTGAAGGCACCGATCATCTTCTTAATGGCATCGTAGATGAAGATGAAGCTGATGAGGGTGGAGAAGCCCTCCTCCGTGAAGCGGGTGATATACTTGATGATAAAGCTGGCGTCTGTGGCCACCAGGATAAGGCACTGGACGGCTGAGTGAAGGCCAATCCAGAGGCGGAACTCCATGTAGTCCAGGCCATTGCCTCTGGAAGGCAGAGGGAAAGCGAGGGGCCTCCAGCCCCGGGCTCCTGCCTGGGCTGACTTCCCTAGACCCTCCCAGACCAGCTCGCCTCCCCATCCTGGGGCACAGGCGCCCTTCTGGGGACAGCAAGAGAATGGGACACAGGGACAATTCCTGGGTGGGGTTGCCTGATCTTTGAGAATTCTAGGAAAAGATCTCATGGGAGGGGTGCTCACAGAGTTGGTAACAGACACTCAGAGTGAGTGAAAAACAAGCAATTTCAGATGAACAGGGCTGGAACAGGCTTTGGAAATAGTCGAGTCCAAACCCTCGTGTAGTAGATGAGGCCGCTGAGCTTGGAGCGATAGGAGGAGCTTGGGTCTGCGTGCAGCCTTCTCACCTCCAGCCCAAGATTTTTCTTTCATATATAGTATACTGACTTAGGATTGCTTGCAAGCAGAGTGGCATGATTTTTTCCCTCCCATCTTGCCTCGATGGCTCCCTGTAGGCTGTGCTAATAGGCACTAAGATGGACTTAAAGGCAGGTGGCTGGCAGGAGTCAGGAAAAGCCACCTGACAGCCCTCCTACAGTCACAGATGGCTTTGGCACCGCCTTACCCTTGCTGCCCTCTTGGGCCTAGTCCTCTGCCCTTGGCTAAGTCCTCTGGCCTTGGCTAAGTGCCCCCAAGTACAAGTGCAGGCACGGGGCACCACGAAGGGGCACCTACTTGCTGAAGTCGAAAAGGAGCTTCTCAAAGATGAGGATGGGCCCCGTGCTGCTGAGGATGATGAGAGGCTGTCCCGAGAAGAGGCAGAACAAGGAGCCGGCCATGGCAGTGCCCAGGAAGCTCTCCATCACTCCCTGTGGACACCAGAAGTGTGAGAGGCTCGTAGACATCCTCCTCCCCGTTTAATAACCAAAACCATCTCTGGGACATTGCCAAATGTCTCCTAGAGTCAAAACTGCCTCTGGCCGAGAGCCATTGCCAAGGAGTGTGATATGCTGGGATGGGCTCTGGGTGCCACAGGAGTGAAGGGGTAGTCAGAAAGCCACCCAGGATGTAGCTATGCGAGAAGCTGAGACCGAAGCATGGATAGAGATTGTCCAGGGAACAGGGTCTAGTGGAATAAAGAGAGAGAGAGGTGTCCCCCCACGAGGGAGCAGCGTATACAAAGGCTGGGGCTGAAAGGGAACGTGTGCTTTGAAGAACTTAAAGATGCTTAGCACTGATAGAAAATGGTTGTAGCGTTGGTGAGTAGGACAGGGGTGCTAAGAAAGGGAACGTTGGGAGAGGAGGCTTGAGAGGGAAGTGGGGGCATGCCACCAGGGCCACCAGGGCCACCAGGGGAAGCTGGGGTTTAGGAGTTAAGGATGAGGCCTCATTCTGGAGTGGACAACTAGGTGAACCATTGGGTCACCTGTTTTGCTGGGAGAGGGCCATGAATAGCAGGTCAGGAGAGAAGACAATGGATGTGATGTCCCCTGTGTGAGCTGGGGGAGCCCAAGGGGAAGCCACAGAGACATGCCCAGGAGACAGCCAGACACTGGACCTGAAGCACTGGGGAGAGGTACGGGCTGACAACAGGCATCCATCACAACCTGTCTATGAAAACGGGCCTTTCCCTTGGTGCTCTGAGTGGTTCTAACACCGGTGGCATCCACCGGAGAAGACCCTTGCTCGGGAGTCAGGGTATCTCTGGGGAGCTATTTTCCCCAGGGAGGCCTGTATTGTTGCATGGTAACAGCTTATAAACCTTCTAGAAAATACTTTAACTCTAAGCTAAGAAATCAAACTTGGTTTAAAAAAAAATGTGGGGAGGCTGGGCACTGTGGCACACGCCTGTAGTCCCAATGCTTGGGAAGCTGAGACAGGATGATCTCAGGTTCAAGGCCAACCTCAGCAACTCAACAAGATCCTCAGAAACTTAATGAGACCTTGTTTCCAAACAAACAAAAAATAAAAAGGCCCGGGGGTATAGCTTAGAGGTAGAATGCTTCTGGGTTTAATCTCTAGTATTCTTTCCAAAAAAAAAAAAAAAAAAAAATGTGAGGAGAAAGTCACAACCAAAAACTCAACTGATTGTGCTGATTAAGTTCACTCAAGTATCAGTGAGAAAAGTATCAAATAACAAGGTAGACAATTCCCTTTAAAATCCTATATATATTGGGAGGCTGAGACCGGAGGATCCGGGTTCGTGGCCAGCCTCAGCTACCTAGTGAGGCACTCCGCAACTTAGTGAGACCCGGTTTCAAAATAAAGAATAAAAAATAGGGCTGGGGGGTATAGCTCGGAGGTAGAATGCCCCTGAATTCAATCCCCAGTACCACACACACACAAAAAAATCCTATATATATTATCTTTAAATTTGGTCACTAGTAATTATTATTATTTTAGTATTAGTATGTTATATTTTGTTAATATATTTTATATTGGTAATATATTTTATATTACTTATCACTATATTATATTAATATTTAAATAGTAATAATATTATTATTTTACAAAAAGTGATGACCTAAATCTAGATGGTGGATGAAATCCTGGTGTTGAGTTTATGAGATGAATTTCCTTACTGCCACCAGGTGGCAGCAGATTTCACTGATGTTGCAATCCTGTCCCCAGCCCACACACACCTGATAGTTGTCGGTGGCATCTCCCAGAAGCCCACCGAAGGTGATTGCGTTGGTGATACAGCCGAGGTAGATGAATAGGATGGCGGAAATGGACTGGATGTGGAAGCCATCATAGAAGTCACTTGGGAACCAGGGCAGCTTCCTCTTGACATCCAGACACAGTCCGCCAAAGAACCTGCTTGAGACAGGCCCAGGGGCTGTTTTCTCACCAAAAACACTAGTGTGGGGTGGGGGGGGGGAGTGGCAAGGACATTTTTAGGGTCTTACAGAATATGGGGTGAAGAAAGGAACTTGACCAGGGTGGATGAGGACAAGGATCTTTCTACCAGAACATTTAGAACCAGAGATGAATTCTTGCAGGACCCAAAGTTTGTAGTCAGCACCATCCACACTGGGAAGAGGAGACATAGCCTGTCTGGGAGAGGGAAAGTCTGATGGGAAGATTCCACAGGGAATGAACATCCTGGAGTCCACAGATGGTGGTCCTCCTCAGGTTCCTGGCCACCCACAGGGCTCCTGTGTTTGGTACACTGGTATGTCCAACTATAGAAGATGGAGACATCCCAGGTTACAAAATAGATTCATTAAGGGCAGACACAAAATCTTATAATTGGTTTATTTTATTTCTGCAACAGCAGAGCTGGAAATTTTAGGTTTGGGGATAGTGTTTACTGTGAATCCCTATTTCTCATAACCCTTAAACCAGTACTTAGCATAGCAGGGCTTCTCAACCTCAGTACTATTGATATTTTGGATGGGATAATCCTTTGTTGAGGGGCTGTCTATGCATGATAGAGTGTTTAGCAGCGTCCCTGGCCTCCACCCACGAGGTGTCAGTGGCATCTTGCCTTCAGCTGTGACAAATGAAAATGTCTGTACATTGCCAAATCCCCTGAGCCAGGAGGTAGACATGAAGGTGGGGAATTAAGGGAAGAAAAAGTTGTTTTCAGTTGAGAACTACTGGTATAGAGCCAAGGGCATATAATACATGACTTCATGCTCCGATGATTTGTACAGAGCTTTATAGGGCCATGTCCTTTCTAAAATCTAGATCAACCTGAGTGATTCCAGGAGCTGGAAAAGAACCCAGGCCAGGAGAATTTTGTTTTGCTCTCTTTAAAAAAAGAAACAAGTTGGGTATGATGGCATATGCCTGCAATTCTAGTACTTAAAGGGGTGAGTCAGGAGGACCGCAGGTTCAAGGCCAGGCTCAGCAATTTAGCGAGACCCCGGCAAATTAGCAAGATTCTCAGCAACTTAGAGAGGCCTTGTTTCAAAGTAAAATAAAAAATGAAATAGGGCTGGGGGTATAGCTCAGAGGTACAGTGCCCCCTCAGTTCAATCCCCAGAACAACAAAAAAATTTTTTTAATAGGTAACATTAAAAAAATTAAAAAGTACTGATATGTGTTGAATTGTGCTCCTCCAAAGATATATTAAAGCCCTAAACTCCCAGTGCCTGTGACTATGACTATTTAGAAATAGAATCTTTGCAGATGTAATCAATTTACAATGAAGTAATTGGTACGGGCTCTGATCCAATACAACAGGTGTCCTTATAAAAAGAGGACAATGTATCCAGGTGTGGTAGCACATAGCTGTAATCCCAGTACTTGGGAGGCTGAGATAAGAGGATCGCAGCTTCAAGGCCAGCCTCAACAACTTAAATAAGACCCTGTTTCAAAATAAAAAGGTCTGGGGGTGTAGCTCAGAGGTAGAATGTCCCTGGATCCAATCCTCAGTACCAAAATATAAATAAAAAATAAAAAGAGGATGATGCTATCTAAAGACAGAGCCTCTGAGCTGTGCGTGGTGCTGCACACTTATAAAACCAGTACTTGGGAGGCTGAGACAGGAGGATCACCGGTTCAAAGCCAGCCTTGGCAACTTAGTGAGACTCTCAGTAACCTAGTGAGACCCTGTTTCCAAATAAGAAATAAAATAGGGCTGGGGGTGTAGCTTGGAGGTAGAATGCCTCTGGGCTCAATCCTCAGTACTGAAAGAGTAAAAAAATAAAAAATATATAAATAAAATAAAGACAGAGCCCCACAGGGAAAAGGCCATGTGCTGACATGGAAGCCGGAGTGCTGTAGCTGCAAGTGGAGGAATGCAAGGACGGTTGGCTTCCATAAGGAACTAGGAAGAGGAAAGAAAGGAAACTCAGAGGGAGCAGGGCCCTGCCCACATCTTGATTTGGAACTTCTGGCCTCCAAATCAGTGTGAGAATACCTTTCGGTTGTTTTGCACCTCCTAGTTTGTGGTATTTTGTTTAGCAGCCTTAGGCAATGAATACAGGTCCCAAAGGGCATTCAGTGAAAAGTTTGGACCCCCCCCCACCCCGCCATCCTGCACAGGTCTCCCGTTCCCCTTCCCTGAGGTAACCCTTTACATATCCAAGAGGGGTTTGGGGGTGCAAGGAGGGAAAGACTGCAGTAGTCAGACTCCATGGCCCAGAGTGGATGCTACACACCACGGTGGGGAAGGACACTTAAAGGGGTGCCAAAGAGAGAAGTCAAAAGGACAGCAGGGTCGGTCAGGCCGTGGGTGGGCACCTTCCTGTCCAGATTAGCTCCTCTCCGATTTCATGCGTGGCTGGCATCTCAGCTTCGTCCCCGCTGCCTGCTGGGCCGGCCCCACTGCCACCAGCCCCGCCGCCTCCGCCGCCTCCTCCAGCTGAGGTGCCACCTCCTCCCACGGTGCCATTCATTTGGCCCAGCTCGGCCAGGGAGAACACAGATTTCCTGGAAGAGAGGGGGATGGGAGACAGTGGGCTGCTGATGCTGGGAGCTCCCCTTCCCCCACCCCCAGGACTGTCCCCGGAGCACTGCTCACCTCTCCAATATAAATTATGAAATATCTTAAAAGACAGGGAAAAGTGATCTAACAACATCTATTCACAGGCCACCCAGCTTTTACGGGTGTTCATGTTTAGACACATTTGCTTCTGATTTTTTACAAAGAAAAATAAAATAAGGAAATTGTTTCCCCCTCCTCCTATCCTCCTCCCCAACCCTCCACTCACATACACACCTCTTGTCAGCAGAGGGCACCTTCTTGGGGGGCTCAATTCGGATATTTGGGTCCCATTCTCCGGGAGGAAGGACAATGACCTCATCCAGAAACTCATCAATGCCTGCGATCAGGTCTTCCCGATTGCGGGCTTTATAAGCCACGTCGCTGAAGAGCTGGGGAGGAAGGAGCAGAGAGGGTCGGCTCTCCGCATGGCATCCCCTTCTCACCCACCTCCGGGAGCACATCGAGGCTGGCTTCACAAGAATCACTTTCAGCCTCCGCTCCCACCGCCAGCTCCCCGCAACCCCAGCGTGGGGATGAGAACATAGCACACTGGGAAAAATAGGCCCCAATGGAAAGCAGCACCAAGGGGAAGACAGTCCATCTTGGATCTGAGCTCAGTTCTCCCTATTTCTCCTGCAGCGCTTTGGTTGAGTTACTTGACCTTTCTGGTTTGGGTTTGCTACAGAGCAAGCATATTAGGCTCTAGGGTCCAGTTTAAGAAGCTCAGCTACCTCAAATCCATTTATTACTTCCCAGCCCTTCACCCTGGGAGGCGAGGTTGCACTCTGTCTCTGGAGCATGCTTTCTGACTTACAGATTGGGTCAGGCCATGCTTGTGTTTAAAGTCCTCTAGGTGCCGGGCGTGCTGGCGCACGCTTGTAATCCCAGCATTCGGGAGGCTGAGACCGGAGGATCCAGGTTCGAGGCCAGCCTCAGCTACCTAGTGAGGCACTCCGCAACTTAGTGAGACTCGGTTTCAAAATAAAGAATAAAAAATAGGGCTGGGGGTATAGCTCGGAGGTAGAATGCCCCTGAGTTCAATCCCCAGTACCGCCAAAAAAAAAAACCAAAAAAACCCCAACAACAACAACAAAAAATAAAGTCCTCTAGGTGACCCATCACTCTGGGGGCAGAGTGTGAACTCTAGCCTCTGCTCACAGGCTCTCTGCAATCTCTGGCTCACCTCTCTGACATTGCTTCCCATCCTCAAAGTGCTAACATGGAGCCTACACTGGACCACTTCCACCCAGCTTCCCTGTTCCCTTGGTTGGGAGTGCCTGCCTCCTCGGCTCCTGCTGGGCCCACCTACTTCCTGCTCAGCCTTAGCTTAGAGTCTCCCCATCTTGGAAGCCCTCCTCAACTCCCTGGGCAGTGGGTACACGGGTAATTTTATTATTATAGATCTGTCCTTCCCACTTGATGAGTGTTCATCGAGAACAGTAACCATCTTCAGTACTCTGCACAGGCCCTCGTGCACAGTAGGTGCTCAAATGTGCCCGTTGGATAACTCAGTGAGGGAAGGTGCCGTGCTTGGTCCAGGCGCCATCACATCCAGGAGGAAGTCCTCCTTGTTACCACTTACGTCATCGACCATGAGGGTTGCAATGGCACGGCCAATTTCATTGTAGGATTTTGCTCTCCCAGAAGGTCCTAGCAGTATGAACAGAAATCTGCAAAGAAGATGAAGGAGACTGGTGAGGAGGCTGGTAAAGAGAAGAATTATTCAGCCTTCCCCAGTATCCACTGTTAACTTTTTGGCTTCCTTTTTTCTAATCTTACATTTGCTGGAGAATCTTTTCTCCTCCCACTGGAGCATCTTTACCATAGTCTGGCTGTCCAAGCCCACCCAGCAGCCTGTCTCCCTGCTTCTTTCTCTTTTATGATTATTTTACTTTTCCTTTTATTTTTTATAGTACTTGGGGATCAAACTCAGGGGCATTTTCCCTCCAAACTACACCCTTAGCCCTCTTTATTTTTATTATTTTGGAACAGGGTTTCAATAGGTTGCTGAGAGTCTCACTAAATTGCTGGGACTAGTTTCAAACCTGTGATCCTCCTGTCTCAGTCTCCCAAGTACTGAGATTACAGAAGTGCTTCACCAATGCCTGGTTTATGATTATTTTAAGTAAACTCTAAAACTCTTCCCCAGCAAATCCCTAGCTTTAGGGGTGTCCCTAGCAGCACTGTTTGCTGACGGCATGGACTTCGAGGACAGGCATAGTGTCGGGTTTCAGTGGTCTCACCTGGTAGGGACAGGCACCTCGGTCACCCCTCCCAGCATGGCAGACTGGATGAGACGCACAAACGCGATGAATGGCTGGTCCAGAAAGTCCACCTCACCCACGAGCACATTGGAGGCTTCTGAGTCCTTGGGGATCTTCTTCATGAACTTGTTTTTCCGCTGTTCAGGGAGGAGGAAATGAGATACCCAAGAACACTCCACAAGCTCTTACTTCCTTACTCTCCTTCAGATGGCACTGGAGGCCTAACTTTAAAAAATTCTCCTGGCACTTCCCAAGAGACCTAAAGAAATAACCAAATACTCTCCCTGAGTCCACAAATGAAGAGACACTATCTATCGGCTAACCCCAGTGACCAAATAGGCCTTTGTAGCTCGGAAAGAACTAGCAGGGACTTGATCCCTGAAGCATTTCTTGATGGGTGAAAACTTTTTAACTGTGTGGGCTGAGGAGGTCAACAGAGAGCCCGGGGGCTTGCTGGACCCCAGACCTCACCTGCAGCCTCCTTTTCCTGAGCAGACAGGAATTGCAACGTTTACAGTCCGGCTGCACTTTGATGGCAGAGGGAGGGGCAGGTCCACTCTGAGGGTCAGAGTGGACAGAGCTTCATTTTCTCTTCCTCACTCACTTCCTGGCTCACAGAAACCCCAGGATCAGTCTCCAAGTCTGCAAAAGACTTCTGTACTCCCAGGGGACCTCCTGTGGAAACCCCTAACTTCTAAGACTTTCTACCTGAGAATATCAAGGTGGTCTCCCTCCAGTCCCAGGGCAGGAAGGTCACACAGACAGAGCAATAGGGTCAAGCGATGTGACAAGCCCTCTGCCCAAACTTATTCCCACCCCCTGTGTTTATGCCTTCATTTCTCCTGTGTCCTCCTTTATGATGAAAAGACCCTAGGTGTGGACACAAGCTCTTTTTAGTCCTTAACATCTTAGAATAAATTACTTTTTCAGATTGCTTTCCCTCTGGGCAGAGAAGGGATGGACAAGGGACAGAGATGATTTTATAGGAAGAAGGAGTGGGAATGCTTGGAGGGGGGGGCAGAGCTGGTTTTGGTCTCCAGTGGAGACCAACATCGTGAAGGTGGAGGCCAGGTCTAAAGAGAGAGCCCATGGGCGTCACAATTTCCCCTCCAATCCCCCATCACATGGAATCTCTCTGCAGGCACAGAAATGTCTCTTTCTTGTAGACTCAGTGAAGACATAGGTCCCAGTGTCTCTTCCTGTCCCTGGGGAGGAGTCAGCTGTGAGCATAGGCATGGCCGACAGGCCCTTCCCCTCCATGCCCACAACTGTTTCCCATGACACACACTGGAAGAGCATGTGAGCAAGGACTTATAATTCTAAATCCAAAGGTGGAAAAACAAAACTCTACAACTATCCAGGCAACAGTTCCAAGGATTTACAGTCAGGATAAGCAGGACCAGGAGTCTATGGGAAGGCCAGCACCCCCAAAATTCAAAAGTCCCTTTGCCCTGGACATGGTTAGCTGATTAATAAGCAGTGCTCTTTAGGATGGAGGGCTGGGGGTACCAGGGCAGCCACTGTCTCCATGCCAGCCACTTGGCCCCCAAGCACTAGGCTGGATGCTGACATCAGGTACTGGATTCCAATCCCTACATCGAGGAAGCATTGCCTGGTAAAAGCAATGGCTAGTATTACTATCTCCTCTTATATGCTCACTAAAATAGGCTATGAAGGACTAAGTAATGTTTTCTTATCATGGCTTTGCCATATAATAAGTGTTCATCTCCAAATATTTCAAGATACTGACTGGTTTCTAAATTACTCCCAAATAAAGGCTCCTGAGTCAGACTGCCTGGGTCAAATAACAGTTCTGCCACCTCTCAGCCCTGGAGACTTGGGCATATTATTTAACTGTGTTTGGTCTCCCTGGATCCAGCCTCCATGTTCTCTCAGTAAAATGAGAAAGACAATAGCACCTTTGTGATGCATAGAAAATGCTTGGCATGGCATAGCACATGCAGTACTTGGACCTTCAAGGCTGGTTGATGATGTTATTGTTACTATTTTAGTATGTTAGCCACAGAGGGTCATCAGGACACTGGCATACTTTGGGGACTACTTTTGTCTTGTCTTCCATCAAACTTGGGGATGGAAACTTGAGCCTTAAAAGCCTGGAGGTCACTCAAGCTGGTGAAGACTCCTCGCTAAGTTTCAAGTTTCTTTTGTTATCTTTTCCCCTTCTCCTTGGGGCACAGGTGGAGGGACCAGGGAATGTCAGGGTGGCTTCCTCTGAGCTCTGCCAGGTGGTGTGGTCACAGGTTCCTGGCTGTGGGCCTCAGGACCTGTGTCCAACACATTTGCAGGAATCTGGTTTCCTGGTGGGAGACCAGGGTCGATGTCCTTCCACAGCCAAGGAAGAAGAGGCACTGCCGGGCAATCCAACTAACTCTCGCTATTCTCCCCATGGGAGGCCCCACTTCTTCTTCTCTACCAACCTCAATCCCCAGCCCATCTTTAATGATGCTCATAGGTCATGGGGTGGGGGAGCTCTGTGTATTAGTCATCTCTTCCAGCAAATCCCAAGCTCAGGGACAGCTAACACCGCACCGATCAAGTTCTCTGTCATCCATTCTTCCCAGGGCCTGGCCCAGAGCCAGTACCTGGGACTCAGTCAGTACCTGAATAATGGGCTGGGCAGAGTTACCAAGGCAGCCCAGTACCCCCACCAGGGTCCTTCCTGGGGACTGCCACTCCACTGTGGGAGTGGAGTTCTGCCCGTACAGGTTCACCTCCCCTGCAAGAAACCCAAAGTGTGCCTCCTGCCCTGGTCCTCCACTGCGGCCAAGCGCAGGGACTTCATTACCTGGTCTGTGTTTGGGGTGTGAGAGATGTCATTCATACTTCTGCTTTGGGCGTGACCTAGGAGAGAAGGGAAAGAAAGTCCGTCAGGGAAGCCAAGCTCCAGCAGGTCCTTTTCCCTTGCCCCCTCCTCATACCTCTCCCACGTTCAAAAGCCAAAGCAAGACCTCCTCCCTCTTAATCAAGCTGCCCTGTTCACTTGGCACCCTCTCACTCCTTCCCTTCAATGGGAACTTTCCCAAAAAAGTAGCTAGACTCCAGGTTCCGCTTTTCCTTCTCATTGCTCAATCTGCTGCAGCCTGCTCTCTATCCCGATTTAGAGTTCCATTTTCCAGAGGGAATTCTTTGGTTTATTATAATAGTTAATCAGGCCCCAAGAGCAGTCCCGGTGAGGGTGAAAGTTAGATCTCTCCTGGTGCATGTCCTGAGAATGCTAGACAGATCCTGGACCCGCCTCCTCCATCTATGAAAATGCGGGATTCCACAGCGGTCACAGCCGGAACAAAGCTGTCACTGAGCAGCAGAGAACACACTCACACAGATGCCCATAATTTGCACTTTGCCGCATCCTCAGGTCCTCTGTGGAGCGGCGTAGACTCGGGCCAGCCGCAGGGCTCCGGGCAGGGCTGCGATCTGGGAGTAGAAACAGAAGGTGCTTGGCTCCAGCAGCTTGCTGCTGTATGGCTTCTCTCATTAGCTTGGTGTCCTTGTACAGTCACTTAAACTAAATAAAACCTGCCTGAAAGGTATGTCTCTTCTCCTTCCAGGAAGAACTCCCCCCCCCACTTTGGAATTGAGTTAATAGTCTAAATAAGATTACAGACAAAATATTTGTATTGTTGAAAGTGAGACAGATACACAATTGAACAATTGATTCATTTGGGGCCAGGAGTAGAGTAGACTGCTATGCTCATCCCTGGTTCCACCACTTCCCGGCTGTGTGACCTTAGGCAATTTTTTTTAGCCTCTCTGTGCCTCAGGCAGCTCACATGGGGATGAGGAGAAGAGCAGCTACCCCACAGGTTACTGTGAGGATGAAGGGAGTTCACCCAGGCAGAGCACTTCCAACACTGCCTGGATGTGGTGAGCGCCGGTGGGTAGGTGCTAAACACATTGTGTGTGTGTGTGTGTGTGTGTGTGTGTGTGGTACTGGGGATTGAACCCAGGGGCATTCTATCCCTGAGCTACACCCCCCCGTCCTATTTTTTATTCTTTATTTTGAAAGCAGGGTCTCACTAAGTAGCTGAAGCCGACCTCGAACCCAGATCCTCCCGTCTCAGACTGAGATTACAAACGTGCGCCACCACGCCCGGCTTACACCTTCCCATTTTTACACAGCTCATTTAAAGAGACTCCTTAAGGGTCTTTACTTAGCAACTCCATCAATTTGGTTCTGATTCCCGCTTTCATCTGGTAGGTTCCACAAGCTCAGAGTCTCAGGTACCGAGAGGAGGGCTAGAGGTGGACAATCCACTCTCCCTTAAGGACCCCAGGCTCTGCTAAGTAGAATACCAGCTGCTCGGAGTATCAGCACCCATGGGGGGAACCCGGCCTCTTCTACCACCTCCATGTGCTCCATGTTCTGCCAAGGCTCTTGGCCCCCAGCGGGAAACTCTCAGGCCCTCTCCCAAGCAGGCCATCCTGCCGGCACCAGCACCACCATGCTGTGCACATCTCCTGGGGAACTTTCTAACCTGCCCTCTCTCCCAGGCCATTCTCCAGCTCTCCAGGGCAGGGCCTTGGTATTCGGATGCCTCCAAGCACCCAAGTGATTGCAATGTGCAACCCAGGCTGGCAACCAACTCTCTCCTAGGAGTTGTTCTGCTCTGTGGTGGGGACAATATTGGGGTGCAGCTGGGGCCCCCGTAAGCCTGCCAGAGAAGGAGGCTGAGGGATCCCCAGAACCTCATAATTTCTCCAGGTCATGATGCCAGACACTCCTACCCACCAAGGTGGGGGTCACTGGGCCTGACACTGGCCCCACATGCCCAACGCCCACCAGTGGACAGCCGCACTCACTCGTGGTGGAGGAGACCGACTTCCCGATGTCCACTAAGGAGCGGTGGATGGGCTTCTTGGTCTGGTGACGATGCTTCCTCAGGAGGACGTAGCTGACCCTTTCCCGGAGCTCTGGCCGCAGGAGCCCGTCCTCGATCTGCTTCTCAATGACATCATCTGGGAGGGAAATAAACACACCTGGTCCCTAAGGGGGCAGAATGGACCCAAGGTGTGGGAGTCTTCCGCTTCACAAGTTATTAGGTGACAAGGGATATGAAATAGTCCTGGCTCTGCCACCAACTCTGGAAACGGGCACATTACAAACCTTCAGTCCCTGAGTGTACAAAGGCGTGTGCATATCTCTGTGTGCATAGAGGTCTCTGCTCTTTCTATCAATACCGTGAAAAGCAAACAAAATGGCACATGTGCAAGTGCCCCGGAAGCACAAATCTACTGTGTTAAATGGTTTTAGTCCTGTAATGAATTCTTTTCAGAAAAGTATCTTGGGCTGAAATCGTTCTGGCAAAATCGCATATGCTAGAAAAAAACTCTTAGAAATTTGTAGAGACAATAAGGCAAGCCATCTCTTCCTTCGGACACTCCACTAAGTGGGAGCTAATTTCCTACAGATGAATAATGATCCATTTTACCCCGAAAAGAGAACGTTGTCACGGGAACAGGTGTCTCTGACCATGGTGACCATGGCAGGAGCCCCTCTCCCTCTTTGCTGCATTGTTGAACAGCATTTCAGAGGATGATCTTTCCCTGGCTATGGGAGCAAAACACAGAACTGGAACTTGGGACGGTGGGCACACCGCCTAGGGAGCACCAGAGACAAAGTTGGCCTCTGCAGAATCAGGCAGGCATCAGGGATGAGCCAGTCATGCAGACTTGCAAGTGGGCACGAGGCGGTTGGAGGGGAGGGAAATGCCCTGGTTTATGGGTACCACAGGGGAGACGCCCCAGTGGCCCCCCTCTCACCTATGATCTGTGGTAAGGAGCCGCCGTCCAGATCCAGCAGCACCGTCCCCGTCTGCAGGCAGGTACGGAGCTCGAAGAGGCTGTGCAGGGACAGCGTGGACACGTGGGGCTTGCTCCAGCGTTCGCCTCCTTCCTCTACCTTTTCTTCAAACTTTATCCACCTGGAAGGGGTGAGAATGGGGCTCAGCAGGGCCAGTCGTCTCAGGAGGCCCTGCCCAGGTCTCCTCAGCAGCGTGTAGGCCTGCAGGCTCGCGTTGTTGGAGCATGGGTTGTTGACTCATGGGCAGAGGATCTCTGGGGATGCCTGCGCTGTCTCACACCTCCTCATGCCGTCATGCTGGGGACAAGTTGGCATCCAGAGGCTGACCACGAATGGGCATGAAGGATCTTTTGGGGGTGGTGGAAGAGTTTTAAAATATGATGGTGAGCCGGGTGTGGTGGCACATGCTTGTAATCCCAGTACTTGGGAGGTTGGGACAGGAGGGTTGCAGGTTCAAAGTCAGCCTCAGGAACTTAGTGAGGCTCCTTAGCAATTTAGCAAGACCCTGTTTCCAAATAAAAAAATTAAATAGGGCTGGGAGTATAGCCTGGAGGTAAGTGGCCCCTGGGTTCCACTCCCAATACCACACACACACACACACACACACACATGGTGGTGGTTGCACAGCTCTGTACATTTTCTAAAAATCATTTAACTATACACTTAGAACTTGATATATTTAGGTTATTCTATAGCAATAAAGTCTCAACTGGAACCTGTTTACCTCAGGCTGGTCACTGGTGAGTGTTCAGTGTGGTGTTTTAGGAGCCAGGAAAAGTGGCTTCCCCCCTGGGTTCTGCTGCAGGGTCTGAGGTTTCCACAATTTTTACTCTGTCTGGACTTAGGATCTGAAAATTCAGGTTCAAGTCCAAGTGTTATTTGGAGAAGGGAAGAACTTCAACCAGGGACGTGTAGGAATTTGTTCTTTGGGGAAGCCTGGGATTGAGGCTGGGGTGAAGGCAGTTGAGTGGGGAGGCCTTGAACAGCAGCACCCAGCTGCCCTCTCTTTGGACAATGGCTCTGGATGCCTATAGAGCTGCCAGGGGGACCCGGTGTCCCCACTGGAGACCCCTAACAAGCCTTTGTAAGATGTCAACCTCACATGAGTGGGAAGCTTCCATCTATGCCAGTCAAAATCTCAAGGCAGTGTTTTTGGACCATGACAATTTAATTCTTCTTCTTCTTCTTCTTCTTCTTCTTCTTCTTCTTCTTCTTCTTCTTCTTCTTCTTCTTCTTTATGTGTGTGGCACTGGGGATTGAGCCCAGGGGCATTCTGCTTCTGAGCTATACCCCCAGCCCTATTTTAGAACAGGGTCTCACTAGGTTGATGAGAGTCTCACAACTTTGCTGAAGCTGTCCTAGAACCTGTGATCCTCCTCAGAAAAAATAAATGCTTAGGGAGGGTAGGGGAAAGTTTTAAAAGGATGAGGAATGGGGATGGGAGATATAAAAACTTGCTGCCAAAAAGCTCAAGAAACTTAAAAAAAAATGTGATTCTGGGCCAAATATAGACAAAGGGACCACTTGGACAGTCCATAAACAGACCTTGGCACACATGAGAACTCAGGTTCTGATAAAGGAGATTTTTTTTAAAAGATGATCAGCCTAAAAATAAAACATATTTTCAAATCCCTATATTTCACCAAACTCAATACTAAGTTCTTCATAGGTTAAAATCTAAACATAAAAATAAATCTATAAACAAAAATATAAATGTATGAGAAGATAATGTTAGGAGAATATTATGTTATTGAAGAAAGAACTTTGTGGAGAAAGATATTCCAAACACGACATAAAACCGCAAAGGAAAAAAATTGGCAGGCTTGATTACATTAAAGTGGAATAAATGAAAACTTCTGTATAAGAAATAAGATACATTATCAAGTTCAAAGAAAAATAACATGCTTGGGAAAACATTTGCAATAAACAGAACATCAAAAGACTAATATTTATAACAAAGCACCTTCAAATTAATAAGAAAAACTCAAATTATCAAATAGAAAGTGAACAATTCTGAGACAAAATGAAGGTGACCAATAAACAAATTTTAAAAATGCTCAACTTCACTAAGTTGAGGGCTAGAAATGAAATAACAGTCTTTATTTCTCATATTGGCAAAAATTGAAAAGCTTGACAGCTTCCCGTGTTGGAGAAAACATGAGGCCCTGTTCATTCATGAACTGCAAGTGTAATTGCACAGCTTTCTTTAAAAAAAATTTTTTTTTCGGTGTGTGTGTGTGTGTGTGTGTGTGTGTGTGTGTTACTGGGAATTGAATCCAGGAGCATTCTACCTCCAAGCTACACCCCTAGCCCTATTTTATTTTTTATTTGGAAACAGGGTATCCTGATAGACATTCTTTCATGTCTACAAATATTCACATCATTTAATAGTCATTTTAGCGCCGGGTGTGGTGGCGCACGCTTGTAATCCCAGCATTCGGGAGGCTGAGACTGGAGGATCCGGGTTCACGGCCAGCCTCAGCTACCTAGTGAGGCACTCCACAACTTAGTGAGACTCGGTTCAAACTAAAGAATAAAAAAAATAGGGCTGGGAGTATAGCTCGGAGGTAGAATGCCCCTGAGTTCAATCCCCAGTACCGCAAAAAAAAAAAAAAAAAAAATCATTTTAGCATTCCACTGTATGAATTGTACCGTAATTGATAGAAACAACCCTCAATTGGTGGACCTTTTAGATTATTTCTAATTCTTTTTCTTTATAAACATGGCTGGTTTGAACATCCTTGGCTCCTACCTAATAATTTCTTTAGAACAAATTCTCAAAAGTAGATTTTCTATACATTTTTACATTTATAATATGCATCGCTAAGCCATTCTCCAGAAAGCTTGTGTCAATGTACACTCCCCATCAATGTGCACACACCCTCACACTTCATTGAAGTCTCTCTAGCTCAAATATTTTCATCTTTGATCATTTGACAATTAAAAAATTATGTGACAGCCTGACATGGTGGCGCATGCTTGTAATCCGAGGAGATGGGAGGCTGAAACAGGAGAATCACAAGTTTGAAGCCAGTCTTGGCAACTTAGCGAGGCCCTCTGCAATTAGTAAGAATGTTTCCAAATAAGAAATAAAATTGGGCTGGGAGTTTAACTTGGAGGTAGAATGCCTCTGGGTTCAATCCCCATTACCAAAAAAAAAAAAAAAAAAAAAAATTATATGATATTTGCATTCTTTGATTATGTGAGTATAAACATTTTTCCTTAGGTTTTCTCTTACATAATTATGTGAATACTTTCCATAATCAGTGTTTAACTTTTGATTATATGCATTTATTTGAGACAACCAGGCAGTTAGCAGACTCTGGAGGGATTAGATGGACACAAGATGGGAGATTTGATTGGGGAAGGCAAAGACCTAAAAACCTAAAGTGAAGACCTAAAACATGGGGGCTGGAGCCAGAGAATAGACGCTTACAGACTTACCAATTTGCAGCTGACTTTTCTCCTGGGGAAATCTGTCTTGGGGACTATCATTAAAATTATGATAAAGCCAACTTTGTATGATATAAAAAGTAAAGTTTTTCTGAAAGTACTAACATAAGGGTTTGCAAGGAAAAGCTCAATGGACAAGTTCAAACGTTTTGGTGGAGAGGATGCTCAATCTCTTTCCCTGAGCTCTTTCTCTTATTCACATTGTTCCCTCCTCCATTTTGGCTTAAAACACACACACACACACACACACACACACACACACACACACACGTTAATATTCTCCTGCTTTAGGCATGTAATAAATTTTGTGAGCTGGGCATGATGGCACACACTTACACACTTGTAATCCCAGTACTTGAGAAACTGAGACAGGAGGATTGCAGGTTTGTGGCCAGCCTCAGCAACTTAGTGAGGCCTTCCGCAACTTAGAAGACCCTGTTTCAAAATAAAGAATAAAATAGGGCTGGGGATGTAGCTCAGAGGTAGAATGCCCCTGGGTTCAACCCTCTCCCCCAGTGCCACAATAAGTAAATAAATAAACAAATAAATAAATATATTTTTTTCAGTACTGGGGATGGAACCCAGGGGCATTCTACCTCTGAGCTATACCCCCAGCCCTATTTCTTATTCTTTATTTTGAAACAGGGTCTCACTAAGTTGCGGAGGGCCTCACTAGGTAGCTGAGGCTGGCCGCGAATCCGGATCCTCCGATCTCAGCCTCCCAAATGCTGGGATTACAAGCGTGCACCACCACACCCGGCTTGTGTGTTCTTTATCCTGTTAAAAATACATAAACTATACTGTCACCTGTTGCTGAAGACTCTTCTGCTACTCTGTGGCCGTCACCATCCACTCACTACCAGGTGTTACATGGCCTACTGCATGGAACGACTCCGGCTGTTGCTTTCTTTACTGTCTCACAAATATCCTCTGCTGGACGTTCTCAGCAGCTCTCTGTCCTGGCATCCCATGCTCTGGCTTTCTGCCTATAAACTACAATTCTACCTGCATGCCCTATTTCCTGTTTCTGATTGCCCAGTGAGAGCCATGTCCTCCACAAGGGCTCTCCTAGGCATTCTTCTTATTTCTCATATAACCCCCTTGGACGGTGGTTCTCAATCTGCAGCACACAATGGAATCATCAGGAAGGCCTGGGAAAGTACAGGTGGCTAGACTCACTCTAGAGCTTCTGATTCAGTGAACTGGTGGCAGGGGAGGGTTGCCAAGAATCTGAACATTTCTAACAAGTTCCCAGGTGCTGCTGCTGCTGCTGCTACTCTAGGGACCACTCTTTGAAAACCACTGTCATAGCATGATAATTCTTAAACTTGGTTTCACATAGAATATCCTAAATGCTTTTATTTATTTATTTATTTATTTATTTATTTATTTATTTATTTTTGTGGTACTGGGGATTGAACTCAGGGGCATTCTACCTCTGAGCTACACCCCCAGCCCTATATTTTTATTCTTTATTTTGAAACCGAGTGTCACTAAGTTGCGGAGTGCCTCACTAGGTAGCTGAGGCTGGCCTCGAACCCGGATCCTCCAGTCTCAGCCTCCCGAATGCTGGGATTACAAGTGTGCACCACCACACCCGGCTATGATAATTCTTAAACTTGGTTTCACATAGAATATCCTAGATGCTTTTAAAATCTTGATGTCCAGGTCATAGTCTAGACCAATTTATATCACGTGTCTGGGGTGGGACCCGACAACTCCATAGTATAAACTGTTCTAGTAAAGTTCCTGGTTTCTTAGGCTCAGAGCCTAAAGTAACAATTAGTTGTAGTCAATCCTGCTTTCTGATTGTTTAGGTATATAACAAATATCAAATAGACAATAAGTTTCTTGAGGAAAAGGACTGTTTTCTTCTCTGGTGTCTCTTCACAATCCCTTGTCCAGATCAGCTCTCCTTCTAACAGTCTCCCTCTTTCCTGATGGTAAAGAGACCTCATTGATCATATTGGATAAAAATAAAATAGGGATGGGGTGTAGCTCAGAGGTAGAATGCCCCTAAGTGCAATCCCCAGTACTGAAAAGAAAGAGAGAGAGAGAGAGAGAGAGAGAGAGAGAGAGAGAAAGTTATGAAGCCTTAACTTTTAGAGAAAATGATTGGGTAAAAAAGGGCTTGAAACCCATGTGGTTAGCATAATTATAACACTCAAAATGGTCTAAGCAATAATCACCATAGTCTAGCGACATCGACCATAGGCACAAAGATGAGCGGGACGTGAGCTCATCCCTCGGTGGATATGTACACAACCAACTATGAAATTGTCTTGCAGAAAAGTCAGACAGGAGTCGGATAAAGCCTGGACCCACCTATGAGTTCACAGGAAATGCAGGAGGCAGAGGAACATGTGCATTAACACCATGGGCATGTATGAGCAAAATCCAGAATGTGCAAAACTAGACGAGACGAATGATGCAGTTTCTTCAATAACAACAACTGCAAGGGACACGCAAAGGAGGGGGAGCTGTAGACTAAGAATTTATTTAAGAGATGAACCTTCCAAATGCAGTAGGTAGACCAACTGTATTTTTAAAAAATATATGAGATGACCACCTGAGAAATATGGCCGTTACGTGGATAACTTGGTGAACTAAGGAATTCCTTTTATTTCTTTTTAGATATGATAGCATTTTCGTAATATGTTAAAGAGGCCTGTATAGGCGTGGTGGTGCATGCCTATAATCCCAGTACTTGGGAGGCTGAGAGAGGAAGATTGCAGGTTCGAGGCTAGCCTCAGCAACTTAACAAGGACCTCAGAAACTTAGTGAGACCCTGTTTCAAAATGAAATATGGATGGGGTATAGCTCAGAGGTAGAATGCCCCTGAATTCAATCCCCAGTACCAGAGAGGGAGCAAGAGTGAGAGTGAGAGTGAGAGATCTTATCTTTTAGAGACACATAGGACCTAGTATGTGTGTCTGGGGTGTGGGTCAGGGGTAGATGGACGGTACTGGCTGTGAGTTAGCTGGCAACTGTTGAAGTAGGGCCATGGGCATGTGGGAATGCATTCTACTACGTACTAATTTTGTAGAAATTTGAATTTTCCTCTAATAAAATACTTCTACATTTTCTGAATCAAACAAAAGAATGGGATACTTTAAAAAGTCTCTGATCAGTCAGGTGTGGTGGCACATGTCTGTAATCCCAGGATTTCAGAGGCTGAGACAGGAGGATTGCAGGTTCATGGCCAGCCCCAGCAACT
>PVLC010013393.1:17474-41932 GCA_004027655.1 Graphiurus murinus | reverse complement strand
GCGGAGACGGGCTTCTTTGCTCTCTCTGGTCGGTCTTCCGGGTTCTGCTCAGCTGTATTCCAGTTTTCGCAGCGTTTTCCACCTTTTTGTTGCTTTTTTTCTTTTTTCAAAAAACTGGATCCACGACTGCTTTGAATCGAGCTCACAGCGGCTCTTGAGACGTGTCTCACTCCGTCGCCATCTTCCCGGAAGTCCCTCTAGAGATTGCTTCTTAACTTAAGACTTAGCCTAAATATGCCTCCATGCTACTTTATCTGATCCTCTTTCCTCCCTCCTCTAAGCACCTATCAGACGTTTACACTCTCTCCTCCTATCTCCTACCGTATAATTTTTGTTGTTTTACACACCCTAATCAATTGGAATGTTCTTAACAACAAAATCTTTTTTTCTTAAACCATCTTTATCTTCCTCATTGCTCAACACACAGCTACCACATCATAACGGCTATTGGCTCATAACTGGATGGTTGGTTTTTGTCGTTTGTTTGTTTGTTTTGTTTTTATCCATTGGAATGTTTTTATCTCACAACTACAGAGCTAACCAGAACATGTTTCACTATGAGAAGCTAATGTAGAAAACGTTGGTTTATGTCTATGTGCCAAATCTATGTCAACTCATTGTGTTTTCCTCCTTTCTCATGGAAAATTATTGGTTCCAAGAGAAGTGAATTTAATTTTGTTGGGCATTTTCTGTCTTCTAGAATACATGCATTTTCTTATTTAAAACCATCTTGGTTTATGTGAGCTGTTATAACAAAACCACCATAAACTGGGTGGCTTATAAACAACAAACATTTACTTCTCAAAGGACTGGAAGCTAGAAGTTCAAGATCAAGGGCTGGCCGATTGCATGTCTGTCAAGGGCCCCTTCCCTGCTTCACTGATGGCCCCTTTTTGCCGTGTGCTCCTGTGGCAGAAGAGCAAGTGAGTTTCCTTGGGTCTCTTCCCTAATGACCTGGCCAGCTCTCCCAGGGCCTCCTCTCTTCTATCCATACTCTTGGGGTCAATTTCAATGTATAAATTGGAGAGGGACACAAAAATTCAGATCACAGCAAGAACATTTGTGTAAAAACTTTATAGAAAATAGGAATGAGACTGTTCTCAGCTCTGTGTACAATTGGGTGCTCCTATTATAAAAGACTTCAATAGCAAGAAACCCCCTGTCTTTTAACGTCAACTGCACTTCATAAATTTGAATTGCAATATAACCTAGAGGACAATAAGCTCTCCTTGAGCTCTGTGGCTGACCTCTGAGAAGTTTGGGGTAAGCTTATAGAAGTCACAGTGTTGTGTGACTACAAGTTTTCTGTTTTCTTAAAATGGGGAAGGTAGCTAGGATTAGAAAAGGAACTAGGAGGCAGATATAGGCCTACATTTTTTAAGACTTTCCTTCCTTGAGTTGTTGATCTGATTGCTCCAGGCTCAGAGATATGTCCCCACAGAACAAAGCTTGATAGAACTCACATCACATGCCAGGGTCTGTGCTGGCAGGCAGGTAAGCAGCAAGCACAGCCCCTGCCCTCGAGAACTCACTGCCTACTGTGAGTGTTGTCGGGGAGGGAACTATTCTGACCTTATTATTATTATCCATGGGATCATGGGTCAATCACAGGGTCGATTTTGGTCGACATTTTTGTGGATTTTTTTTTTTTATATATAAAGAGGAGATCATACCCAGGGGCCTCATTCTTCCTGAATGACTCAAATGAGTTGAGTTTGCATTCACTGGGTATGGGTACCCAGGCAGGGAGTGGCTGGAGGTCATGATGGGCCCCAGGGATTATTGGAGTTCTTTGCATATTTTCTCCAATGTCAAGGGCAGGTAATGCCCTGTTGGACATAGAAGGGAAAGAGAGGCAACTGCCTCAGAAAACGGTGGCTGCCTAGAGGGAATCACATGGACATTTTCAAGGAACACACACACACACACACACACAGTTCACAGTTGGTCCAAATTAGGACTCGTTGGTTTGTCCAAACTTTGACCCTTATTGACCATTTGGAGAAAGCTGCCATTTCAGAGCCCTGGAAGATTTGAGGCTACATGACAGGAATTAGGGCAAGGTGATATGAGAAGATTTGAGGCAGGTGCTATATTTGGCTTTCTGTCCTCAGCATCTAGGAAATTTCCCTTCCCAATTATTTTCCCAGGAGTTCTTCTTTAAAAAGCCACCGTTGGAAACAGTTTTTAAAGTGTTTTTATCAGAGAGAGATAACAAAAGATACACATCTGTTTAACATGGGTGGTTTCCAACGCCACAGAAGAGACATACATTCTAGAACAATGTGTCTCAGCCCTTTTTTATTTTCTTTTCATGGTTGTCCCTCTAAGGAGAAGAAAATTTAATTTAAAGTTAATTTAAATTAAATAATAAATGTTAACTTTAAAATAAGTTTATCCCTAAGGACAGAAATGAAGTACTAAGAGATGTGATTCTTGTCAGAAACCACTGAGCTTTTTTCAGGGGGGAGGGAATGATAAACCATTGTAATATATTAATTGTTTTAATCCCCTAAGAACCAATTTTTACTTCCTTAAGGACGGTATCACCCCTGTTAAAAATGCATGCTCTACAAGAGCATGAAAATTTCTATAATAGACTAAAGAAATAGCATATAAGGTCCTCCCACTCACTTTCCCCAAGTCTCAGGCTATTTCGTGTCCTGAGTATACCTCTGTACCCCCTGCGACCTATTAAATGTCCTTCATTCACCTCTGGACATGTGAAAGTGAACACAGGGCCTTGGAGGTGCTGAGGGACCACTACAATGCATATATTTTGTAAGACTCTGTCTAAAACACTCCATAATCATAAATATGGAAAGAATAAGTTAGCAGTGAAGTCAGCAATCTGAAGAGCTTTCACCAAGCAATCCAAGTTTAATGCCAGATTGACTCTTTGGTATTTACTTAATACCTATTCTTTGCAACGTACTGAGATAAGGCATTCATTCGGGTTTGTTGGTCATAAACAATGTCAGGTTTTCATTGGAGCAAAAATATTAAGAAGTTCTGCAAGTCTGGAGTTGGAGGTGAAGATAAGGCCTTCACCGGGGAAGACCTTCCCATCTTTACATCTGGCTATCCAAAATGGACCCAGCAATTCAGTTCTCTGAAATATCTAACCCCAGTCCTATTGGAAACAAAGGCATGAAACTCATCTTCCTTCCAGAAAAGTCCAACAGGAAATGAATCAAAAAGTGTAGCAGATCTTATTAAATTTCTTTTGGCTTCTGAGTTCATGCTATTTCACGTAGCAAGGCTAATGACATTATGGCTTAGGAAACCCAGTGTGCTCACTGCTCCCAATGATTTGTCACTTTGCATACATGATTTCTGATCTGGAATATTGTTTCTTCATCTTTCTTGGTCTTTCAGTGAAATGTTATGCTTTTGACAAAAATCGCATAAGTTGGGAGAAATTTAAATCACCTGAGAAATTAATGGCCCAAACCCTAGGGAAGTATGGAACACTATAGGACAATTCTCCTGCAAAGAAAATTGGACTCCTTGAGGGTATAATTAAAAGTAATTTAAATCCAGATGTGGGGCAGAGTTTGGAAGATCAGGACAGATGTTCAGCATCAAATCTCACAGTAGGAGTAGAAAGGAAGGGGACAGGAGAGAACTGGAGGGAAGGCAAATTATCAACATGATAAATACTTGAGTATAATTGCCTCACCGAATTCATCTCAACCATATCAAGTCTTTATTTCAGATCATTGGGCAAAACAGTTTTTAAATTTGTATGTAATTTTTTTAAGTTAAAGGAAACCAGACTGCCAAAATTACTCAACATCGATCTTCAAAATTTAAGGATGAGACAGGCAACATTTCATTATCACAGTCAAGTGCATGGCAGATGATAGATAACACCTTCTGGTTGAGATTTCAGCTGTATTTTATTAGGAACTGAGCAGACATATTAACTTGCACAGACTTGAGAGTTATTTAGCATCTTCTACTAGTAGTTATTCAAAATGCAAGAAGGAAAAACCACCAGACAGCTTTCCAAATGATTCAGACAAGCACACCGGGATATTGTAGGTGTTTACGTTGGGTCCAAAATGCAAGTAAAGGAACAAATTTAAGCACATGTTTATATATGTGGAAGCTGCAGAGATTTAGTTGCAAAGCTTGTGCAGGTCTACTTATGAAATTGAAGGAGAAATAAATATGAGTCGACTAGCTTTTAACCAGTATTGAACAACTGGGACTTGCAGGAAACATCTGGGTACACTCCACTTTGCCACCTCAGGCATCTCCTGGTACTACTTAGATTTCCTAAGCAAGATACCTTGAAATTTTTTAATTTCATTGTTGGTGTTGCTTTTATAGTTCCATCAACAGTATCATCCGCATGGGAAAGAGAGATGGAAAGTGTCAGATCAAATTTGGCTTTGTAATACATATGCCTGGAGTCATGAGCAACTAGTAAAGAATAATTTATCAGACACGTCAGCTGGTTTGACACACCAAGTAAGATGAATACTTTAAGCAATTTGATTAGTGTAGAAAGTCAGTTTGAATAATACCTGAATCAGGAAGTGTTTTGATACTGAATATGTTCTGGTCTACTTGTTTCAAATCAACGAGACATTTTGCCAAGTCTCCGCCACCCTTTGTGTTTTGTGAACATGTTGCTATTTCACATCATTTTCCAGTTGGGTCCATCTAGGGCAAGTAAGGTGAAACACGCTATGACCCATACACCTTCAATTTTCCAAAACAACTTGTCGTGTGTGTGTGTGTGTGTGTGTGTGTGTGTGTGTGTATACATGTATGTCTGAGTACTGAACCCAGGGGGCATTCTACCTCTAAGCTACACTCCAGCCCTTTTTACTTCTTAATTTTGAAACAAGGTCTCGCTAGGTTGCTGAGAGTCTTGCTAAGTTGCTGAGGCTGGTCTTGAACCTGGGATCCTCCTCTTAACCTCCCAAATCCTGGGATTACAGGTAGGTACCACCACACCCGGCTACAACTAGATTTTAAGTAATTGTTTTTGTTAAAAGATATCTGTATGATGTGTCTACAAATGTGATTTTAATTTTACACATTTAATTTGTAATATATATATATATATATGAATGTACAAATCAAGGTGAGGAAAGTCCTTTATCATACTTATGCCCTAGGTTTTGGTTTGGAAAATAGTTGATTCTTAGGTATTATTATGTAGTTCAGGAAGGAGCTAAAACCAGATCAATTTAAATGTCTTGGATTATGGCAATGAGTCTCAGTAGCAATGTCTAAAGACATAAAAAGATGTCACAGGTGTGCAGGGATTGGAGGTATTACAAGCATCTACTGGGTAGAGGCCAGAGAAGCTGCTAAATATCTTCCCATGCACAGGACAAGCTCCCATAACAAAGCATTATCTAGCCCAAAATGTCAATAGTGCCAAAGGCCATAAACCCTGGGTTATGGCAAAGAAACTTAACGAGTTAGATTTTCTTCAGGAATAACTGCTAAGTCCCAGAAGTTTTCTTCCTTATGATCAGAAAGTGGAAAGAAGGGAAATGTACTGAGCTGGGAGTTATGAACTATTTCTAGTCCTTTCTCTAACAAAGCCATAAACAAAGACTTAATGACTTGAAACTTAGAAACAATCAGCTTAAGTATAGAAGCCTCGGTTTCCTTGTATGGTAAGTAAGTATCCCCCAAATTTTACACAGTCTAGAAACCTTTCAAGTATGCTTTTCCATCAAGACAGATGTCAATTTTTATAGTAGTTTGCCATTTCAAAAAATTTTTAAGAAATATATAAATTTTTATATCCATCATTTTCACTTATTTAGATAATATTAACTATTTAGTGATTCATAGCATTGGTACAATTTAATATGGGTTCATAGAAGAAAAACAAAATTCTATCAATGCTTGGAGCTCTCTAAGAGACAAACTGCCCCCCATTCCCATCAAGAGTTGGAGGCTACCTCCCCTTGAATCTGAATTGATCTTGTGACTTATCTTGGCCAATACACTGGATGCCAGTGCCACGTGTGGTGACACACACCTATAATCCCAGTACTTGGGAGACTGAGACAAGAGGATCACAGGTTCAAGGCCAGTCCCAGCAACTTAGTGAGACCCTGTTTCAAAAGAGTAAAATAAATAAATAAATAAATCAGGCTGGGGGTGTAGCTCAAAGGTAAAATGCCTCTAGGTTCAACCTCCAGTACTCAAAAAAAAAAAAAGAGTGCCAGTGCTGTGCCAGTCCCAGGTCCAGGCATAAACAGGCCTGATGGCTTCCACATTGACACTCTCAGAGCCAGCAACCATGCCACAGCAAGTCCAAACTAGACTACAGTAATGTTGGAGGACCAAAGGCCATCTCAGATGCTCATCCCCAGCTCAGCTCCCAGCTGAGCACAGCTGCAGGAGTGACTCAGTCAACCACAGGCAGAGGAAGGACCGCCCAGTGCCCAGTGCCTCGCTCACAGAGGTCACGGTCACGCATCCTTGTTGTCTTAAGCCTTCGCTGGGGAGTCTTATGTTTTGCTGCAATAGATAACCGAATCAGAGCTTAGGTGACAACTCAAAGAAACCCTCACCTCAGCCTCATATTCCAGAGACTAACTTCTTTGTCCAGGACAAAAACAGAGGCATGATTGCTTCCAGTCTGCCCAGTGCCCCATCGCGACCTTATTGTTTTTTCATAGACAGACTGATTTTAATTGCAACCAAGTTACTCACCTCCCTCTCCAACTGGTCCACTTAGCTTTGCTGGGGAAGGTAGCGTGATCTAACTAGAGAAGTGACGTGAGGCCCGAACAGTTCCGTTGTCCCAACTAGGGCATGAAGTGTGCAGAGTTCTACCTGCTTCTAATGTATGCAGAACTCAGCCAAGTCACAAAACTCAGTGAACTCAGCACTACAACTCACAAGAGGCTGAGCCACCCCTGGGCATCCTTGCTCATTCCCTGAGCAAACACAATCTCCTGACTAGTTTTGACTTCATTAGTGCTTCATTAATGCTAGAAATGATCAAGTTTAGAAAATATGTGTTTCCTAAACTGACCTTGAGAAGGAGGGAGAAGGTGGGAGGAGGGTGGGAATTGGGGAAGGGTTAATGAGAAATGTGTGCATGGATGTCTTTATCTATACTAGCTTGTACCCAACAAAGATATGTGATTAAACCCTGTTGTACCCAAGAAATGTATAAAAATCCATGCTAAAAAAAAATAATAATAATAATTAATAAAAAATAAATAAATAAAAGAAAATATGTGTTTCTTTGTAAAAGCATCAAAGCCCTAGGCCAGCTGGGCAGGAGAGGCCTTGAACGTGTTTCACCAGGTCACACACGCTGTAACCAGGGCTGCCTTTTGATTTCCTGCTTCTCTCAGAGGAAATCTTTACTAGCTAGACCAGGCTAGAAATTTTAAATGTAATCTTTGAACCAGGTCTGTGCTAAAGTATCTCACATCCCACTTCCCTATCCTGAGATCCAAACAGCCTTATTTTCCCCTCCCAGAACATTTTAGGTATAGTCGAACATAGTATGATACAACTTGTGTCTTTATTGTAAAAAAAATTCACCATTCAATGTTGCCAAATTGCTTCCTATAAAACATATTTCAATTTACACTGCTTCCAGTTGTGCCAAAATATGACCAAGACCAAAAATAATTATTTTAATAATTAAACCTGGCTTAACAGATGAGAAATTATATTTGATTTTTTTTTCTCATGAGCCTTTGTAAATATAGGAAGGTATAGTGTTTGCTTCATTGGAATCATTTCAGAATCAAATTACGTAGACACTAAATTTAGTCAGTAATTAAGATCAAAAGAAATCAAGATCCCTCAAATTATCACACCTTTGATTGAGTAATTCTATACCTCCTAAAATTAGAAATTAATTCACATCAAATAACAAGGAAAAAGCCGGGCATGTTGGCGCACGCTTGTAATCCCAGCATTCGGGAGGCTGAGACTGGAGGATCCAGGTTCTCGGCCAGCCTCAGCTACCTAGTGAGGCACTCCGCAACTTAGTGAGACTCGGTTTCAAAAATAAAGAATAAAAAATAGGGCTGGGGGTATAGCTCGGAGGTAGAATGCCCCTGGGTTCAATCCCCAGTACCGCAAAAAAAAATAACAAGGAAAAAGTCATAAGGACAAGAGCGGGTTGATTAATCCAGTGTACTGTTGTTTAGTAAATGCGGTCATAAGGTGAGCAAGTCACTCTATGCTAAATTCTTTGACATATAACAAGAATTTAAAATAGATAATTTTAGCTGGTGAATAACTGCAATAATACCAGGCAGAAATAAGGAAGCCATGTATTTTTGGATTACAGAATTGTGAGAGCAGATGAGACTACGCAAAAGAGTACACAGATGGAAACCAGCCCAGGACTAAGCCAGCACCGAAAGTAACACAGTGTGGACTGTGTTTAAAAGGATGCTAAAAGTCAAGAGAGAGGCCTGCAAATGGGGAGAGCCCAGGCCTTTTGATCCCAGAGAGATGGAGCTGGAAAAGGTTGGGGAAGGGGGAGGTCGTCCGGTCTAAATAAGGAGGGAAGCTAAGGGGCTTTAAAAGGCAGAGGAAGCTTTCAGACTTGGTCTGAAGAAGTATTGCTGATGGCAAGAGGTGATGCAGTTATTAGCAGGCAGAGTGGAGGATGCAGAACAAAGCTTTCCTAATCATTCTCAATGATTAGGAAACAAATCAAGCCTGTACCAAGGTCCAGAATCCATAGAGGCGAATGTTTTGATGAAGCAGAGAAGCAGATCCATGGGCAGGATGGTGTTTGAGGAATTGGAAAGTGGCGGTCAATGCAAAGTGTGTGTGTGTTGGGGCGGGGAGCAGGGTCCTCTAAGCAGAGACTTCCAGCTCTGAGTTCAGGTCCTGCCCTCCTGGTTCATGCCCCAGCAACGTGGGGCAAGTTCTGCCCTTTTTATTTATTTATTTTATTTTTTTTTTTTTTTGCAGTACTGGGGATTGAAACCAGGGGCACCTCTGAGCTCCACCCCCAGTCCTATTTTTTATTCTTTATTTTGAAACAGGGTCTCACTAAGTTGCAGAGAGCCTCACTAGGTAGCTGAGGCTGACCACAAATCGGATCCTCCAGTCTCAGCCTCCCAAGTACTGGGATTACACGTGTGCGTCACCATGCCCGACTTAAGTTCAGCCCTTTTAAGGGAGGCAGGAGGGAAGAATTCTAAGGTCACATCTACCTCCAAAGATCTATATACTTAGGGACAGAAGACAAGCATGGAAAGAGACCTGGAAGGCGTGGGTGTCTGTGCAAACCAACACATAATCTTGTGAATTAACCTGCTTCTTTTTAAAAAGAGACACTATAGAAAAATTTAAATTGCCATTCAAAATGTCTGTGTCAGCTACAAGTGTCACAAAAGTATTCTCTCTCTTCTTTCACATCTTTACATCTGAGGCTCTATATATGAGGCCATGGATGCTGAAAAGAACTCTAAAGTAACTGATTCCCTGAATCAGGGTTGCGTTGGCAAGCTAGGGCCCACAGGCCAAATCCTGCTCCTGTCTGTTTTTGTTAATAAAGTTTTATTGAAACATATCCACACCCATTCATGTCTATGGCTGTCACCCCACTGCAAAGGCAACATTGAAAAGTCTCAAAAGAAAGAGTATGGCTGCATAACTGGAAATACTTATCATATATCACTTTTCAGAAGAAGTTTACCAAGCCTTGCTCCTGGCCCTGACTATATATTGGAATCATATAAGGAGCTTAAAAACAAAAACAAAAAATTGACACCCATGTCCTATTGCCAGAGATTTTATTTACGTGGCTGAGGAATAGCCCAGGCATGAGGTTTGTAAGAGGCGCCCTGTGGTCTCCATGTGCAGCCAGGGTTGAGCATAATTGCTGCAGGTTTCCTAGGCCAGACTGTGTTAGAATAAGGATTAGCTCTGCAGAAGGCCACAAGCCCACAGCATATTTTATTTCTCCCTGGAAATGAGTTAAAAGCTGGTATTGGTATTCCTATCTCTATTTTCACAGAGAAATGATATCACAGGTATCCACTTAAAGAGCATTTCTCTATCTTTGGAACAATCCAAGCCAAGCATATATATATATATATATTTTTTTTTTTTTTTTTGAGTACTGGGGATGGAACTCAGGGGCATCTACCTCTGAGCTACACCCCCAGTCCTATTTTTCATTATTTATTTTGAAACAGGGTCTCCCTAAGTTGTAGAGGGCCTCACTAAGGAGCTGAGGCTGGCCTCAAACCCAGATCCTCAGGTCTCAGCCTCCCAAGTACTGGGAGTACAAGCGTGCGCCACCACGCCCGGCTGACTCATCTACTTCTGAGTGGTCCTCATGAAAGGGGCCACTCAACAAAGTTTAAAAGTCAGTGTCAAGGGGAAAAAGAGACTCTCTAAATAAACTTATGAACTCCTTTTATCTGAGAACAGGAGTGACCAACACCAAAGTTTTGCATGCCTTGCCAGGAAGTGAATATGGAGCTAAACAGAAGGAATGCAATTAGTCTAGGTGTCTGGTACATCTGTTCCTCTTTATTGGTTTTTGCTTCAGTCTTATTTTTAATTATTCCATTTGGTTTTTTTTTTTTAATCATTGACCAATTACTCAGATTCTTTTCTCTAGAAAGGCAAGTATTAGTAAATGGAGATATATATAGGTTTACTTCATAAAAATAATATGGTGGGATTTTTTTTATTTTATTGGTGCATTGTAATCATACATCTTTGTGAGGTACAAACTGGTAGAGGCAAACATGCACACAGGTCTCATTTAACCCTTCCCCAATTCCCACCCCATTCCTTCCTCCCTCCCCCTTTCTCATGTTCAGTTTAGTGATTGACTTTGATATGTTTGTGAATATGCATCCTCTGCATTACGGTGTTTCCCCTTCCTCCTCCCATCATCTTCATCTTTGTTCATCTAAGGTTTCCTTTCTTTATCTAAAGTCCTTCTATAACCCACTTTCTCCCTAGCTTCCACAAATTAGGGAGAGCATCTGATTTTTTCACTTTTTGTGACTGACTAATCTCACTTAACATAATGTTTTTCAGGTCCCTCCCTTCTCCTGCAAATGACATGATTTTGTTCTTTATGGCTGAGTAAAATTCCATTGTGTACATATCCCATTGTTTTGTAATCCGTTCATCTGTTGATGAACATCTTGGCTGGTTCCATAGTTTGGCAATTGTGAATCATGCAGCTATAAACATAAATACACATGCATTAGTCTGGTAGTTTGGTTTCCATTCTTTTGTGTAGATACCCAGAAGTAGTATTGCTGGATCAATATGGTAGTTTTCAAACATGTTTGCAAACCAGATGCAGTGGTGCATGCCTGTCATTCCAGTACTTGAGAGGCTGAGACAGGGGGATTGCCGGTTAGAGGCTAATCTTGGCAACTTAGTGAGACCCTTAGCAACTTAGTGAGATCCTGTTTCAAAATAAAAACTAAAAAGGGCTGGGGGTATAGCTCAGCGCTCAGTGGTAGAACACCCCTGGGTTTAGTCCCCAGTACCAATAAATAAATAAATAAACAAACACACAACTTCAAAACTTTTATCCCACTATTGATAAGTGAGATCTACGTCTTTTCCTCCTTGAATCTGGGGCAGCTTTCATGACTAGCCCTCCAATAAAGTACAAGGTTAATGATGCTAGGTGACTTCCAAGGCTCAGTCCCAAAGGACAATGGGAAGTCACGTGGCTCACTGGAAACATACAAGAATTCTTTTTTTTTTTTTTCTTCAGTACTGGGGATTGAACTCAGGGGCATTCTACCTCCAAGCTATACCCCCCAACCCTATTTTTTATTCTTTATTTTGAAACAGGGTCTCACTAAGTTGCAGAGTTCCTCACTAGGTAGCTGAGGCTGGTCGAGAACCCGGATCCTCCGGTCTCAGCCTCCCAAATGCTGGGATTACAAGAGTGGCTGGAAACATACAAGAATTCTGAGCCACAGTCTTAGCTCATTCGGGCTGCTATAACAAAGTACTATAAACAGGCTGACTTGTAAACAATAGAAAGACATTTCTCAAGGTACCGAAGCAGGGAAGCCCAAGACTCAATAGATTCTGTATATGGCGAAGGCTTGCTTTCTGGTTCACAGATGATTCCTTTACATTGTGTCCTCCACATACTGGAAGTTCCCTGGAGCAATCTTTCTGGGCCTCCTCTTATAAGGGTATGGATCCCTTTCATGACCAAATTACCTCCCAAAGTTCCCACCTCCTAATTCCATTACCTTGGAGATTTAGGATTGCAACATACAAACTGGCCATTGCAGCCCTAGGTAAAGAAAGTCCCACCACACCAGCCAGGCAGGGTGGCGCACACCTGCAATCCCAGTACTTGGAAGGCTGAGACAGGAGGACCACAGGTTTGAGGACAGCCTCAGCAACACAGGGAGACTGTTAGCAACCTAGTGAGCCCTGTTTCTAAACAAAATAAAAATAAAAAAGTCTAGGGTATAGCTTGGAGGTAAAATACCCCTGGGTACAATCCCCAGTCCCAGAAGAAAAAAAGAAGTCCCACCCCCTAAGGCTGCCATGCTCTGGGGAAACCCAAACTAGTCCATGCAGAGAGGCTGCAGAGAGAGGACCCAAGGTGACATAAGAGAGAAATGCCCGGCCAAACTCTACATATTCTAGTGTCCTGCTGTCACAGCTTCAGTCCCATTTGACAACAGCCACATGAGTGCCTCAGAGTAAGGAGCACCTCGCCATGCCCTTTCTGAATCCCTGACCCACAGAGACCGAGAGAGATAAAATGATTGTTGCTGTTTAAAGTCACTGTGTTTGGGAGAGTTTGTCAGGCTGCAGCACGTAATGACAAACAGACTCGTAACATGACAAACAGACAGCATGCATGAGTGGTCTCCAATAAAATAATAAACAACAAACAATAAAAACAATAAACAACAGCAGCATGCAGAGTGGTCTCCAATAAAGGAGACTTTGAGTCTCCTCTTTCAGCTCCCCTGCAGCCTGCTCTATTGTCAGAAAATGCCAGTTGATGAGAAAGTTCATCCATTCTAGAAAAGATCAATAATGGATACTAAAATCTTTAGGTGAAAGGCTAATGGGAAACTGGATAATATCGCCCACAGCTTATTTGCTCATAATGAAAGGGGCTGTCTTCCTTTACAATGGGGAGATGTGATTGTCGCTGTCTCGAACAGAGTGATCAATGTGGCATCACAGATAGTGGGCCAGACACGACGTGCCTCCTGCTGAGCTGCAATGTGCAGTACCAGCACCACGAACGTCTCTTGAATCCGCCCAAGCCTTCACGTTTAACTTACATTATGTAGAAAACACTGTGAGGAAATTATCAGACAAATCTGTAATTTGTGGTACATTCTATCTGACACCTGACCTAACTTCATTTTTTTTTTTTTTTTTTTTTTTTTGCGGTACTGGGAATGGAACTCAGGGGCATTCTACCTCTGAGCTATATCCCCAGCCCTATTTTTTTTATTCTTTATTTTGAAACCGAGTCTCACTAAGTTGCGGAATGCCTCACTAGGTAGCGGAGGCTGGCCGCGAACCCGGATCCTCCGGTCTCAGCCTCCCGAATGCTGGGATTACAAGCGTGCGCCACCACACCCGGCTCTTAACTTCATTTTTAAAAAGAATAAAAGGAGTTAGGAATGGTGGCACACACCTGTAATCTCAGTACTTGGAAGGCTGAGAAAGAAGCATCACAGGTTCAAGATCAGCCTCAGCAACTTAATGAGGCCCTCAGCAACTTAGTGAGATTCTGTTTCAATAAAACATAAAATAGGGTTGGGGTGTAGCGCAGAAGTAGAACAGCCCTGGGTTGAATCCCTAGTACCGAGAGAGAGAGAGAGAGAGAGAGAGAGAGAGAGAGAGAGAGAGAGAGAGAGACTCTATTCTGATTTAAGAGAAACTTAAAGAATAAGGCATTAACAATACAATGCAGTATCATATTTATCTGTATCCTGGCTTAGAAAGAAACATCTGTAAAAGACATTTTTAGTAAAATTGGGGCTATTTCAATATGGGCAGATTATTGATGATCTTAGGAAAATAATGCCACTTGTGTTATATGAGAAAATGGCATTGTGGTTATATAGGAAAACATCATCTTTTAGAGATACATGATGAAATATTTGGGGAAAATATAAAATCTATAATTTATTTTCAAATGGCTCAGCAACAAAAAATAAAGATGAATCAAATATGGGACAATGATAATCATCATTAAATCTAGGTGGTAGACTGATAGATATATTCTACTAATCTTTCTACTTTTCTGTATGTTTGAAACAGAGTAGTATTTTCTAAAAGTTCATCCAGCTATTCTAATTTTTGTGACTCATACTACAATTAAATATACATTCTCCAGACATAAAAAAAAAAAACAGCTGATAAGCATTCCCTGAACCACCATCTATTTTATGCAGGCTAATTTGGTTGAAAGGAACAGAGACGCCCATTGGCTCAAGCTTGGTCAAGAGAAGCCAGGTTTATTATTAAACTCCAATGATCTAAGGAAGAGTCAAGGACAGGAATAGAGGAGACCTTTGTCAGGGGACAAGAGGTTAGCTGTAGAGAGTTTAAAAAGAGAGTATTTCTGGAATCAGTATAGTTCCCAGGACAGCTGTTCTTGCATCCCTCTATGTCCTTCTTGCTCTCTCTCTCTCAGGCCTCTCTCATTTTCTCCTTTCCTCAATGTTTTGGCTTCTCTTTGTCATCAGGGCCTCTCTCCTCTTATTCTGCTTGCAGAACTCTTCAGCTAGAGTACCCATATCCAATTGGCAATCATCTTTCATATTTCTTAACTTTGATTCACCAAAGAAAGGACCTGATTGGCCCAGTTCATCACTGCGTGTCCTTTGATTGGTCCAAGGAGTTGTGGCCAGGGAGAAATTGGAGCTATTGATCAATGATGCCAGGGCTGCTGGGGCACCACGGGCTTTAGGTGGGTAGCTTCCCTCGGAGGGGAATGAGCAGGGCAGACCCCAGAGCATCACTATAACTTTGTTGTCTGACAGAGGTCATTCGGAGCCACAGGGAGGTTTATGCTGGGATCTGAAGAAGAAACTGAATCTTTGCATCTCTGCACAGAACCATTGCATCCCATGAGATCACTGTCTATATGATTAATATAAAGTAGTTATCTCAGGACACAAAGGTTACCTGTAACTGCTCTGAACCAACACATACCACCAAAAAATGCATGAAACCCAGTGGCCAGTCCTCTGCTTGGGTCTGAGCAATCATGGAGTTTCACTGAGATCTAATATTACTTTTCCTTTGTTTAGCCAGTAAATATATATTGAGTGAATGATTACTGTGTGTATCATGCTTTGCTAAGAGAAACTCAGTAGCATCCAAAAGACGGAAGGCAGAGCCTCTGTGCGTAAGGACGGCACAGTCTCATTGAGTGAGACAATATACACACTCCAGAAAGTATAAATAGCAAAAGTAACCACATCCTCTGAGAGCTGTCACAGGTCAATGTATGCCAAGTGTAATGTGAGGGCTGTAGGTCCAAGGAGAGGGTAGGAAAGCTGGAAAAGTCAGAGAGAAAGCTTTCTGGAAGGAGTTTGGCCTTGGAGGATGGCAAGCAATTTTAAGGAATGTGCTTCAGCATAAGCTGAAGGCCAAATACAAGAACTATGTCAGGCCAATGGAGAAAACAGATAGTAAGTAGTAGGAGTAAAGACAAGGATTTTTATTGACGGCAAGCAAGGTCGTTTTGAAAAGGGTTGTGGTAGGAGGGCCTTGAATGCCAGGATAATGAGCTTCATCTTATGAGTCAGGCTCTGGAGCCAGGAAGGAACAGGATGAGATCAGGGTTTTAGGAAGTGCTGGTGTCAGAGGTGGGCCGAGAGGCCAGAGAGCTTTTGCAATTTACAAAGCATCTTCACGTATGAGTCATCTAATTCTCTCCTGGCAAATGGTTTCTTGTGAGGCTTTTAGAGACCGGTGCAGGGCAACATTCAGAAGTCTACACAGGCTGGAGTTACAGCAATTAAAAGGAGTAAGCTACTGGCGCCAGGATGGTCAGACGGATCAATGAAGCAGAATGGAACATCTGGAAGTCGACCCAAATATTTATATTTATGTATAAATTTAATATTTTATCAAGGTGGCATTTTAAATCAGTGAAGAGAAGAGAATAATTTAATAAATGGCTTTAAGTCAATTGTCTAACCACTTGGGAGTAGGGGGGGATAGGTGAGATGTCTGCCTAACAACTTAAATCAAAAAATTTTTTGAATGGCAAAACAGTAGATCTCTAGTTTGGGCATATATTTGATAATGGAAAGTTTGTAAAAAAGAGAGACTCTTAGAGATTCTAATTCAGTAGCATTCAGGTGGATTCTAGAAACTAGGGTCTCTAGGCCATGCTGTGATAAACACTTGCTAAAAGATGTAAGTGTAAAGCTGGGCATGGTGATGCACGCTTGTAACCCCAGAACTTGGGAGGCTGAGATAGGAGGATCGCATGTTCGAGCCCAGCCTCAGATACTTAGTGAGGCCCTCCACTTAGTGAGATCCTGCTCCAAAATAAAGAACAAAAAATAGGGCTGGGGGTGTACTTGGAAGTAGAACACCCCTGGATTCAATCCCCAGCATCAAAAAAAAAGTACATATAAAAGATAAAACTACAAAAGCATTAAAAAGCAGATGAATATCCAGGCATGGTGGTGCCTGCCTATAATCCTAGTACTTGGGAGGCTGAGAGACAAGAAGATCACAGGTTCAAGGCAGCCTCAGCAACTTAGCAAGACCCTGTTTCAAATTAGAAATGAAAAGGGCTGAGGGTGTAGCTAAAAGGTAGAACACATCCCCCCCTAGATTCATTCCTCAGCACCAAAAAAAAAAAAGATAAATATTTGTGTAATTTTTTAGGAGGGGAAGCATGACAGTAAAAGAAAAAAAAAAAAAAAGATTTGACTCCAAAATAAATTAAATGCTCTTTATATCATACAGATAACCCAGTTTCCTCATTCTGCCAATGGAGTATCGCTATAAACTCTGTGGAAATTACATAAAATTAAACAGAAGAATACCCTGGAGAAGGAGCAAAGAAGGCAGCCTGGCTAGGCAGCTCAGGACATAGGATGAGTTCCCTGAGTGTTTGGGGTTTTTTTGTTTTGTTTTGTTTTGCTTTGTTTTGTTTTGTTTTGCCTCATGAATCCCAGACTAGATGGTAGAGAAGCCAAAAACCCAGAAACACCATCAAGTGTAAACAGAAAAGCCCAAATGTAACAGGGCCTGCTTCTGACCCTGGCAGCTAACAGACAACCTGTGTTCAAAGTTGATGTTTTTTCCTCCTCCCCTCCTTCGTCCTCCCCCTTCCCCTCTCCTCTTGTTAACAAATAACATGTTCTTATCCATTTACTGTCCAAAGGGGTGAAGACCCGGCACCTGGCACCTGTGAGTCTGAGAAAGAACCAACTCAAGGACGACTTAGATATGAATTGTGCACCTTCTTGCATGACACTGAAAAGCTGACTCTTAAAAGGAACTTGATTCCTTTGTTTGGGGAGAATCCAGGATTTGGTTCTGAATGCTTAAGTTCACTGGTTTCTCTGATTTGCTAGCAAATTAATAAATTTCTTTTTTCTTCTTTCTTTAGGCTTGTCCCAATTATCTGATTTGACAAATTGGGGCCGGTACCAGAATTCTGTTACACAAATAAAAGCTTATTCTCCAGCCAAAGGATCACAGAAGTGTCAGCCTAGCAGGATAATAAACCCTACTCTAGTCAAACACCATGGGGGTGGGGGACCCTAGCCCTACCTTTGTCAGTGAAAGCAGAGCAGAGAGCTTGGACTTCATCTAATGGAATGAAGGTCATCACTATTGTGCCACAGCAGAGAGGCTGAGTGGAGAGTGGACCCTGTTGAAATGAGTTGTTCCCCACAATGACATTGGAGGCCGTGCAGGGAGCAATAATAGGTGCCCCTTTCCCTCTCAGTGAGAGCAGAACAGCAGAGGCCCAGTGGGGATCCCAAATTCCCATTTTACCCAGCAGTAACCAGGAGCCCCTCTCTCTCTGGGTGCAACAAAGGACAGAGGGGAAATTGAACCCTAACCACACGTGGCAATAACGAGGTAATGCCCCTCACACATCATTGCACTGAGGACCAACCTTCCAGCTCCTAAATCTTTGGGGTCAAATTCAAGCTACATGCAAACCATGGCAACATAACATCCAAAATACCCAGGTTTCAAGTGAAAATCACTCACCATACCAAGAACAAAGAAGATCTCAACTTGGATGAGAAAGAAAATCACCAGATGCTGTTGTGGGTTGAATGTTGCCCCTCCCCAAAAGAAATATGCCTATGTCCTAATAACTGGACCTTGTGAATGTCACTCTATTTGGAAAAACAGGACTTTGCAGATGAAATTAAGGATCTTGAAATGATAGCATTCTGGATTATCCAGGTCAGCCCCAAATCCAATGATATGTGCTCTTATAAGAGACAGAAGATAGCACATAGACACAGAGGAGACCTCCACATGGAGGTAGAGCAGAGATTGGAATTATGCAGCCAAAAGACAAGGAGCAACAGGAGTCACCAGATATTGAAAGAGGCAAGGGAAGGGTCTCTCCTAGAGCCTTCAGAGGGAACACAATCCTACCAACAACTTGATTACGGATTCTGGCCCCTAGAATGGTGAGAAAATGAATTTCTGTTGTTTTAAGCTGTCAAATCTGTCATAATTTGTTGCTTTAGGAAATAGCCTTCTGAAACTAATGAAGCCACCTACACCAAGATGAAACAATTATTAGAATTACCTGACAGGGATGTCAAAGCAATCATCATAAAACTTCTTTGATGAACTATTACAAATATGCTTGAAACAAATTAAAAACAGACAATATCAAGAACCAATGGAGAATTTAGAAATAAATAATGTAATAACTGAAATTTCAAAGAAAAACTCATTGAATGAGCTTAGGAAAATGAAGATAATCAAAAAAAGAATTAGTGAGCTTGAACAAAGAAATTATTCAATTTGAATAACAGGGAAAATAATCTGAAAAAGAATAAGCAAAGAAAAGCTCAAGGACCTGCAGTAATATTTTTAAAAATCTAATATTGTGTTAGTGAAATCTCAGAGAGTAGAAAGATGATGGGAATAAACACCATTAAAAAGTTAAAGACAAAAGGGGAAAGCTACTTCCTATGTGTGGCAAAAAACTAATGTCCCTGTGTAAAATTTAATGTAGGGTACCATCAAGGATCTCTTTCCTGCCTTCAGGCCACCCTCTTCCTCACCGAATTCTGATTGGAGAGGGATGGTCAATCTTAGGGTGGCCTATCCAAAGGCTCCCTGAGGCCCATGACAAAGCTCTCCAGAAAAGAAGAGTTAGGTGACCATTATCTACAGAGCCAGTTTCTCTTTCAAGAAGTGCTGTAAACTACAGATGCTCCTTGACTTATGATGGGGTTATAACCTGATAAACCCATCATAAATTGAGATGATTACATGGTAAAAAAAAATGCATTTTTTACCTAATCTATGAAATACCATAGCTTAGCAACATGATACACTATAGAGCTATTCACCCTCATGATTGCGTGGCTGACTGAGAACAGCAGCTCACTGCCACTGCCCAGCATTGCAGAAGAGGAGCATAACGCATGTAGCAGCCCAGGAAAAGATCAGAATTCAAAATTGGAACAATCATGAAAAAAATCATAAGTCAAACCATTATAAGTCAAGAATCGCATGTATAGCTATGAAAAGCATAGACTACCATATGGAATTGGTGGTAAGGTGAGCATAATGATCACATTGTCAAAAAACCTGTACACTAACTGACAAGAAATTGTATTAACTATATATTGGTGGTTATTAAAAAGAAGATATATAAACAGAATCTGTAGTATAATTCCATGTGGAGTAAAATAAATACAGCCATCAAAAACATGAAGAGTAAACTAGAGTTAAGTGAAGGAGAGAAATTACCAGATGTTCTCTACTATTTTTTCTTTTTTTGCTACTTTATACCTTTTACTAACTCTAACAAGAAATGTGAGTTGTGCGTACAGCTTTTAAAGTAAAAATAAGAGCTTGAAAAACTGGAACAATTTCTGTTTTACTTTGTTTGGGTTTGTTTTTTATTTGAAATTCACATAACCTATATAAATCCTAACCTAGTGTCAGTTGAGAAATTAGATGAATTTTAACACATAAATGAGAAGAATATACTAGTCAAAAATGCTCTGTTCACCCACATACTGAGGATGATTAGGGTGAAGCCATTTTTTCTTATCTATAATCAGAGATGATAAATATTTACTGATAAATATTTTAGAAAATAAAGGAGAACATGTATATAAGAATGTAAACTTTTGAAAGAAAATGACATCCAATATTTATTTTTCTTTGACTATATCTAAATAACATATTATGAGATTAACTAATAAAAGAGTAAAATTGACCCACGCATGTATGTGTGAGCATGCACACACACAAACACAGTCACAGTCGCTAATTCAATATCCAGTGTAACATAGATCATAGATGGATTCCCATAACAAGATCTCCTAACACGGTATTCATGTAGGTTAAATTAAGATAATTGAATCTTGAGAGTCACACTGTAGCTTCTACAGGAATTTCACAGAGTCTCTCCAAGAATGCTTACAAACTAGAAATTCTTTCTCGACTGGAACAAACTTGTAATTGGAAGCTGAGTCTTTATGATCACAAAAGAGTTGTTAGACAAGCTGCTATCATCATGGAAAGTGCCAGACCTGGTAATTTGTACTCAAGACCTCCATGCCTCTAAATGGTAGGTATTGCCCAAATTACCCAGAAAAAGCACTTGAGCATTTCCATCTGTCTGGAGCTCAAAGCACAGTTGGTGTTGTAAGAAAGAAAACAGAGGCCGAGGACCTGGCCCCTGCTCAGCACACCACTCATATTTCCTATGCAATGGATTATTTAATCTTTACTTTAATCCTTTGGAGTCCTCAATTAACTCCATCAGGCAAAAGATAACTAAAACTCTCAGTATAAGAAGTTTGGGAACAGAATTAATTTAAGTTAAATGGGTATAAAAGAAGCTGATAAAATAAATGAAATGCACATCTTTAAAGTATGCAGATACCACATTCAATCCTTGTGCCCAGATGATTTTCCCAAGTTGATGCTACTTGTCCCCCAACTCAGCAAACCCATCTTTTCACCTTAAGCTTCATGTGGTATGGTTCAGTAATCTCTCTCCACCCCATTCAAACCTACTCCCAAGAAAGACAGCAACATTTCACCCTTTAAAGTGTAGCAGAAATTGAAGCTACTGTTCTCTCCTCTTGGGTAATGTGTTAGCTTTCTATCACTGTGACAAAATACATGAGATGAACAACTTAGAAGAAGGAAAGATTTATTTTCACTCACAGTTCTGGAGTCTGAGTTTGCAGTTCTCAGCCTCTTCACTTTGGGTCTGTGGTGAGAAAGAACACCGTGGTAGTCAGGGCATGGAGAGATGAAACTGTTCAAGTCATAGGGACTAGGAGGGAGGGAGGTAAGAGAGAGAGAGAGAGAGAGAGAGGGCTTTTACAATAAATCTCCCCCCCCCAAATGCATTAAACTAGGAGCCCATCATGACCTAATCATCTCCCAAAGGTCCCACCCCAGAGCACTGCTTCATTAGGGACCAAATCTCCAACACATGAGCTTTTGGGGGACATATAAGAGCCAAGACATACAGGGAATTTGCATTTCCATCAAGAATGCCTTTGATTTCCAACTACTGATGGAGCAGCATCCCTTCCTATACTTGTGAGATCCCACCAGAAGGAGTTGCCAGAGGGCACTGCACAGCAAACAGGATGTTGGGAAAGTCCATCCTTAGTACCAACTACATTATCACAATGGACTTGTTCCTACGGTGGCCTGGGCTCCTGTTAGGCAGAGCTGTACTTCAGGTTTTCCATTCCTTGGAGGTGCAGTCCCACATCCTCCCCTTCCCTTTTTGCCCTCTAGCTCACCAACAACCCTACCCACTCTCCTCTACATCTTCTCCCAAAATCTTTGCCACACACAAATAAGCACTTTCCCTCTCATACCCTCAAAGACAAGTGCACATGCCCTTTTCGTATTAAAGATTTTACTCTTAATCTCTGAGCTGCAACAGACAAACGGCACAGTAATGATAACAAGCATCAGGGATATGGAGCTTCCAAAAGTTCTCAGAGCAGGCAGTGCAGGTCTCCAAGGCCACCCTGCCTTCAGAGACATCTTAGCTGAGATGTCTTGAGCTTATATTCCTGGAAGTGGTGCTCACAAAATACCCCCACCTGAGGGAAGGCCATTTAGAAAGCAGTATTATGTAGTGATTCTGACACAGGATCCAGGGTAAAGAAAACTTGCTGTGAATGCCAGTTCCATCATTTAGTACCTGTCTTTCAGCAAGTTGCTTATGCAGCTTCTCCAAGAAGCTGTTTCTAATTTGTGATGGGAGGATAATAATATACTCGGCTAGGAAGAGCAGACCAAAGGCTTGGCCTCACTGTGAGAAGCATGCAGCTAAAACCACCAATCCTGACATGCTCAGCCTCTCAAAACCTTTCCACTTATGCATCTGTCCAAAATCTTCCTAGTTCCCATGGAATAAGATAAGGAATAAAGAGCAACAGAACATGATTTTATGGCAACCATTCAGGAGTTGCCATCTGAAATTCCAACACAGCCACCTACATTGGACATCTGGACTGCAGCTGCCTGAGGAGCTCAAGGAGGGTATTTACTTCAAACCTCTAAATTGTTGGCAAATACCATCACTCTGTGTGCATACACATGTACACACACACACACACACACACACACACACACACACACACCACAGCTGCTATCACATTTTGGTAAAGGCCAACACTAGGTATTGCACAGCAAGAAAACCACTATAAGTCCTCCCTGTTGTGAACCACCAAGGAATTAATCCACTGATGAAGTCAGATCCCTCATGATCCAATCATTTCCCCAAAGCGCCAACTCTGAACATTGCTGCATTGGGGACCAAGTCTTCAACACACAAGTGTTTGGGGGACACTTCATATCCAACCATAACAGAGAGTGTCTACTTTTGGGGGTCCCCGTAATATCTGCTTAGCCTGCATTTCCCAGCACTATCCCACAACCCAGAACAGAGCCTGAGATGAAGACTGACCTGTAAAGAGTTCATACGGGAAATGATCCCAAGAATCAGGCATGAAGGACAGGGAATAGAAGCAGGAAGGACTCAGTCAAGTAGAAAGGGTTACAGGTGACTGGTCCCCGTGAAATAGGTCTCCAAAGTGTCTGCTTGGGGAATGAAAGAGGGAAGCATTTATTCATTGATTGCCTTCCCTACTGTTAACTCTCCAGCTTCTGGATGGAGCTCACAGCCCAAGCCAAGATATCAGGGAAGTCTCAGCAGAAGATGAGAAGTAGACAATTTAGGCCAAGGAAAGGCTTCCTCTGGTTTACATGTACACAACATGGATTGAAATCTGCCCAGCTCTAGTGACTGCAGTAGAAATTGAAGCAAAATGTGGGGCCCAGAGGATTTTTAGTGTCTAATATGGCACCCATCTGAGGTTCTCCATTTCTCTCCCTCTCCCTCTCCCTTTCCCTCTGCCTCTTCCTCTCCCTCTCCTCACAGACACACCAGCACCACCGGATTCTCATTGTATACTCACATATACTCTGGTTGAGACATTACTGTTATTTCTAGCCATTATAGTGAATGGGATAATGTTATAATCCTCAGGAAATGGGAAAAATTGAGAATCACTTTTCTATATGGCCCTTAAGATGACTCCAGCTTTCAGTTCTATGACTCTCCTATGTGCGGAGTACTACAGGAGAACCCAGTCTGTTCCCACAAGCACTATCTGGCATTGCGAGAGTTGAATGCCTGTTACAGCTGCAGTCACAATGACATTTAAATGTCAAGACGTGAGGCCATTCAATTGTGAAGTTCAGATAAAGAAAAAGTAATTTTTTAGTATAAGTACAACCCCCCAAAATTATTTGTTGTCTATCAGAATTTTAAATTTAATCAGTGTATTAGTTTGCTAGGGCCGTCATAACAAAATACCATAGACTGGGCAGCTTAAACAGAAATTTATTTTCTAACCATTCTGGAGGCTACAATTTCAGTGACAGAGTGTCAGCAGGTTTGGCTTCTTCTGAGACCTCTCTTTTTGGTTTGCAGATGGCCACCTTCTCCCTGTGTCCTCAATGGCTTTTTCTCTGAGTACACACATCCTTGATATATCTCTGTGTTTCCTAATCTCCTCTTTTATTTATTTATTTATTTTTTTGCGGTACTGGGGATTGAACTCAGGGGCATTCTACCTCCGAGCTACACCCCCAGCCCTATTTTTTATTCTTTATTTTTGAAACCGAGTCTCACTAAGTTGCGGAGTGCCTCACTAGGTAGCTGAGGCTGGCCGCGAACCCGGATCCTCCGGTCTCAGCCTCCCGAATGCTGGGATTAC